>CAUYPK010154230.1:0-69260 GCA_963574355.1 Loris lydekkerianus | reverse complement strand
CTCCCTCCACCCTAACCTCCCCCCTCTCTTCCCCTCCCTTGGCTCTTTCCCCATAGTCTTGTGCCATAGTTGAGTTATAGCCTTCATGTGAAAGCTATAAATTAGCTTCATAGTAGGGCTGAGTACATTGCATACTTTTTCTTCGATTCTTGAGATACTTTGCTAACTTCTTGTTATAAAATATTACTCTCCTCCAGGGAAGTGAAAGAATAGTAGAAGAATAGCTGTAAACTCTTCATCTAGGCCCAAACAACTATTAACATTTTACTACATTGGCTCTCTCTCTCCCTGCTTCTCTCTCTCCCTCTCCACTCCCCTCCCCCATTTGACACTAAGTTGCAGACACTGGGATATTTCACATTAAAACTTCCAGCAAATGGCTCGGCGCCTGTGGCTCAAGCAGCTAAGGCACCAGCCACATACACCTGAGCTGGCAGGTTCGAATCCAGCCCAGGCCTGCCAAACAGCGATGGCTGCAACCAAAAAATAGCTGGGCATTGTAGCAGGTGCCTGTAATCCCAGCTACTTGGGAGGTGGAGGCAGGAGAATCACTTGAGCCCAGGAGTTGGAGGTTGCTGTGAGCTGTGATGCCACAGCACTCTACCCAGGGGGGGAGGAAGAAGAGGAGGAAGAGGAGGAAGAGGAAGAAGAGGAGGAAGAGGAGGAAGAAGAAGATGAGGAGGAAGGAGAGGAGGAAGAAGAGGAAGAGGAAGATCATTTTCCTCCTTCTTGACTGAGCCTAGAATTGAAATTCTCAGGCCTGGGTAGAACCTAACAGGCATGGTGTCCCCTTCCATGCAGGGGGACACCATGCAAAGGTAATAATTTCTGCATTACCTTTGTTGAAGACTGGACACCTGTGTTTCAATAATGTACCCCTTTGCTTTCTTTTCCATGGGCAGCATATTCCTGTTGCCACCTCTGACTCCTGCCTCAACCCCCTGTGCGACTGAACACATAGACGCTGCAAGTAACGGCAACAAGAAGGAATGAAGCATGGAGATGCATGCTATGACGGGCCTCGGAAACGTTTGAAGACAGACGCAAGGACTAACCGTGATACTGTTTACACGGAATGTCCAGAATAGGCAAATCTATAGAGAAATAAAACAGAGTAGTAGTTTCCAGGGGCTGGGGGAAGGGATGAAAGGGGAGGAGGTGACTGCTGATGGGCACAGGACGGGGGTGCCCACCTTTTGGGGGTGATGAAAATGTTCTAAAACCGATTGTGATGAGGGTTGCACAGCCCTGCGAATTTATTAGAAACCACTGAACTCTGCACTTTAAATGGGTGAATTTATGGTACGTGAATTCTATCTCAGCAAAGCTGTTTACAGACAGAAACTCCTCTGGGTAAGGAGAAGGAAGGAAAGGAAGAAGTTGGTGGTAAGAGGTAATGAACGTGGAGACAGAGAAATCAGAGAAAGGGACTTTTTGAAGAAATAGAAAAAAGTTTTCTTATAAAAATAGGGCTTTTCACCCAATTTCAAAGAAAAGTTGTTTCTAAAGTATGTTCTAGAAACTGCAAGAACCAGCAGGAGAGGGAAAAAGAGAGAAAATCCCAGATCAATGCTGTAAAAGTAGGAAACAGACAAAGGGCACGAAGTCACACACACCAAAGTGAGCAGCCGGACCCCGGGAAACAGAGTGGAAGCTGCAGCCAGGGACGAGGATACGGGAGAATAACTTTGAAACAAAAGTTAAATGGGACCGTGGCTTTCTCCTGGCTTTTTCTTATTCTCCCACACACACCTCTGCACCCTTCCCTCTCCCCTCCCACCCTATCAGTGTCCTCATTCCAGCCCTGACCCATCTGCCCACCAGGGACCACAAAGTGATCTTCTGGAGAGCCGGTCTCCCCCGCTCTGATGGATAAGCAGAGGACATCACAGCCTCAGGGACAAACACAGCGGGTTCCCAGTGGCCACGGGGCTCGCAGGAGCTTCCACCTCTGCCAGCGCCCACTACCTGTCCAGGGGCCTCGACAGAAGCCGGGCACACTCCCTGACTCCCGACACTGAGCAACTTGCAAGAGCAGGAGGCTTCTAGGAGCTTCCCTTTCCTCCTCCGCCACACAGCTGGCCAGGGCTTGAGACTGTGAGTCAGGAAGTCCCCAACCCTTTTTTTTTCAGCTATGACATGTGGTCTAAGGCAAATCCTTTAAACCCAGGGCCCACTTCCCATTTTGCAGTCAGGCAGCAACTTTTCCTTCTTGGTGGCTTAGGATGGTAGACATTACTGTATCGGGTGTTAGGAACCCCATCCTCCAACTCTGAACCGTGAGCTGGGAAGCCAAAGTGTCCTGGTTTCCAAAGTCTCCAAGTTACCAAGGGAGTCCCTGGATTGGAGTCTATGTCTAAGTCTCCCAATCGGGTCTTATAAATAGACCCCATGTGGTTGTCAAGGGGATGCTCTGACAGCACTGGATAAACAGCTTTGAGGAAGAGCATCAGGCTGCCAGAGGTGACAAGGTCATCTCCTAAGACTTTTTTTTATTTTTTTTTTTAAGAAACTCTAAATTGGCCAGGCATGGTGGCTCATGACTATAATCCTAGCACTCTGGGAAGTTGAGGTGGGAGGATCCCTTGAGCTCAGAAGTTCAAGACCAGCCTGAGCATCAGTGAGACCCTGACTCTACTAAACATAGAAAAACTAGTCAGGTAGAATGGCAGGTGCCTGTAGTCCCAGCTGCTGGGAAGGCTGAGGCAAGACAATTGCTTGAGCCCAGGAGTTTGAGGTTGCTATGAGCTGGGATGAGGCCATGGCATTCTACCCAGGGCAACAGAGTGAGACTCTGTCACACACACACACAAAAAAAAACCCTTCTAATTGTGCAATTTTTAAAACTAAAAATCTGCCATGAAACAAGGTGCCCTGGCTTTATAAAAACTTTTGAGAGTCTAGGAAGGTCCAGGGGTGTTTTATTTGCTTGGGTTGACAAGTTTCTAAGCAGGTCTATAACGACTCTTTGCCAAGACTGGGGTGACTTCACTTACCTTTCTTCAGCTATGGGCACAGCAACTCCTTTGGGGACTAACAGTGACCTACATGGCTTTGTAAATGGGATTTGCATTTCCAGAACTATGCACCAATCAAACCCACTAAGGCACATGAATGAAAAAAAATTTTTTTAAGTAATTACCCCCATCCTACTCCTATTCCACCGACCTTCCACCAAGTTCAAGGGGTTAAGTTCAAAAAGGTACAAAGGAATAATTTCCTGTAGTATGATACCACTAGAGAGCATGTATCTAATTGCTTATGGTTCTGTGCTAATCACTGCATAAACAGAATGGCATAGAACTGATTTCATTCTCTCTCTGGCTGTCAAAACCTTACAAGGTAAGGTAGACATCACTCACCTCAACAAACAGGTTCGGCACACGATGACAGCAGATAGGAACTTCAAACATCCCCGTGACTTGACACTGAAGCATTTATCTGGTCCGTGTGGAGCATATTAGGGTGGAGAGACAGAAAGCACATGCCTGGCAGGAGTAGCTGTCGGGTTTCCTGGGGACACCCAAGCTCAAGTGTAGATGGAAAATGCACCCGCCAGTCCCCCAGCAGGTACAGAAGGGTACAGGGAAGCAGGCTGCAGACAGGAGGCTGGGGTTAAACAGCCTGGCTGGAGTGGGAGAGGGCAGAGGGCAAGTGGTAAGTTGTGGCCACGAGAGAACTGAGAGGCTGAGATGGCCCTACAGAGGAGACTACCTGGGACAGAGCAGAGAGCAGCTGCTCTGAGCCCCGCCCAGGCCTCCAGCCTACTGTCTCAGGCCTTCTGCAGAGCTGAGACAATAGGGAGGTTCTAGAAAACCTTGTGTTTGGTGGAAGTGGGCAAACAGAGGGGCAAAAGCATTTGGACTGGAAAGCAAGGAGTGAGGTCAGGAAGGCACGTTCAGCCCAGAGGGAGGGCTGACCAGTGACAGCCTCAAAGGTACACAGGAGAAGGATTCCTTAGATCTGCTCTCCAGGAGGAGTAGGCCTCAGGGAAGGTCTTGGCATTTCTGGGGGTCCATCAGAGAGCTAGATTGGTGCCGAGCAGCTGACTTTGGTTTGTTACAGTCAGGCCTCGTAAAATGAATTGGGGTAAGGAGTAAAACCTAACTTAGCATCATCCAGCCTCAAAAATAAAAGTAAATTATGTCATTAAAAAGTCATCACAGGGGGTGGCGCCTGTGGCTCAAGGAGTAGGGCATCGGCCCCATATGCCCAGGGTGGCGGGTTCAAGCCTGGCCCCGGCCAAAACTGCAAAAAAAAAAAAAAAGCCATCACAGGGCGGCGCCTGTGGCTCAAGGAGTAGAGCACTCATCCCATATGCCAGAGGTGGTGGCCACCAGCCAAAAACTGCAAAAAAAAAAAACAAAAAAAAAATCCATCACAGGCAGCGCCCATAGTTCAGTCGGTAAGGCGCCAGCCACATACATCAGAGCTGGTGGGTTTGAATCCAGCCCAGGCCTGCCAAACAACAATAACAACTATTACCAAAAAAAATAGCCGGGCGTTGTGGCGGGCACTTGTAGTCCTAGCTACTTGGGAGACTGAGGCAAGATAATCGCTTAAGCTCAAGAGTTTAAGGTTGCTGTGAGCTGTGATGTCACAGCACTCTACCCAGGGCAACAGCTTGAGACTCTGTCTCAATGAAAAAAAAAAAAAAAAAAGCCATCACAGTAGCCGGGCATAGCACTGTGGGAGGCTGAGGTGGGTGGATTTCATGAGCTCAGGAAATCAGCCTAAGCAAGAAACTCTACCTCTATTAAAAATAGAAATTAGCCATGCATTATGCCAATCCCCGCTACTCGGGAGGCTGAAGCAAGTGGGTCACTGGTACCCAGGAGCTTGAGGTTGCTGTGAGCTAGGACGATGCCACCACACTCTACCCCAGGGCAACAGAGTGAGACTCTGTCTCAAAAGGAAAAAAAAAAGCCTTCACAAAACAACTCTTTTTGATGCGTAGGAGAGTTAAGGCCACAGGGCAAACTGCTGCCCCCAAATTGGTTACAGAGAATCACAACTGACCGTGGCAGAAACCCAAGAGCAGAAGTTGGAAAACCTAAGTGGTGATTGACTCTGTGCTGGAGCTCAGTCTGGACACATCTCGGAGATAAACACTCCAGGGATCCAGTCACAGGGGGATCCCTGTGCTTTGATGAATCCACAGTGAATATTGCAGAAAAATCTCCCCATGCTTCCAGCAGGTAGAGGGGAAAAAGACCATTTTGAAATATGGCAGAGCACTCTGTCCCTAGCAAAGTCTGCCATCAGGGGAAGCTAGTCAGCCAGAGGCTAACCTACCCCAGGGGAAGGGAAAAACCCAACTCCAGCCCCCTCTAGCTACCCTGTCCCCTCTAAAGGTGGGATGACAACCCAGACTGAAAAACGCCTGTTCACCATCCAGGACACAGGTTCACCAAAGACTAAGACCTCATCACAGGACTGTGGGCCCCTTCCCCTCTGCCTCACCACCACCACATTCCCAAAGGCCCATTTCCCCCAGTTCATTTTACATCATGTTCACCTTTCAACAAAACATTACAAGGCAAACTAAAAGACAAAACACAAACAAAACAAATCTTTGGTGTAAAGAGACAGAACATACGTCTGAACCAGAATCAGATACAGCAGGGGTGTTGACGTCAACAGACCAGAAATTGACTGAAAACAACCAGGAGTAACATGCTAAGGGCACTAACAGAAAAAATAGATGACATACAAATCAGATGGCAGCGAAGGCAGGAGAGATGGAAATTCTATGAAACTGCCCAGAAGAAATGCTGGAGGCCAAAACAACAGTAACAGAAATGAGGAATGTCCTTGATGGACTCATGAGTAAGCAATCACTGAGCTTGTGGATATGACATTAGGACCCTCCCACATTGAAAAAGCAAAGAGAAAAAAAGAAAGAGTCATCCTGTGTCCTGGCCTATGATTATGAGCTTTCCAAACCATTTTATTTAATTTCATTTATTTTTTGAGAGTTTCACTTCACCACTCTGGCTAGAGTACAGTAGTGTCATCACAGCTCACTGTGACTCCAAATTCCTGGGCTTAGGCAATTCTCCTGCCTCAGCCTCCCAAGTAGCCTCATCACAACTCACAGCAACCTCAAACTCCTGGGCTCAAGCGATCCTTCTACTTCAGCCTCCCAAGTAGCCTCATCACCGCTCACTGTGACTTCAAACTCCTGGGCTCAAGCGATCCTCCTGCCTTAGCCTCCCGAGTAGCCAGGACTACAGGCACCTATCATAACATCGGCCCAGAGCACAGCAAGCTTTAAGGGGAGTTTTCGTATGTATCAGGACTGACTTTTTTTTTTTTTTTAGACAGAGTCTCACTTTATCTCCCTCAGTAGAATGCCATGGTGTCACAGCTCACAGCAATCTCCAACTCCTGGGCTTAGGCAATTCTCTTGCCTCAGCCTCCCAAGTAGCTGGGACTACAGGCACCCACCACAACGTCCGGCTATTTTTTTGCTGCAGTTTGGCCAGGGCCAGGTTCAAACCCACCACCCTCAGTATATGGGGCCTGCACCCTACCCACTGAGCCACAGACACCTCCCAGGGCTTTTTTTATAATAAAAATGTATTCATATGTTATATGTGCAATTAAAAATGAATTTTAAGAGAATGGGGAAAGGGAATAAAAACGTCTGTTTTCATGAGACAGACTAATTAATAGCTAGAACTGGCTGAGAGACGGTATGTTGGGAAGGATGGGACTTCCACAAAAGGATTGGGCCAGTCCTCTCTCTGCCTTCTACTTCCAGAATCGACTAGCTATTTGATACTTGAGTCTCGTATGTGTCTGTTAGCTGAGTGGCCCCGGCGACCTGTTCCCGCTACTGCTATCCCCAGCCCCTCACACTGAGGAATACACACACCTACGGACAATTATTCTGGGAACTAAATAGCCAAGAAACCCACTGAAACGTGAGCATCTGTAGTTCAAAAACTCAATGTCAGATCTTTTATCTTGGCCTCCCTCCAAGGCAGTTTCATTGAGCAAAGAACACACAACACCACATTATTACACAACTCAACCTTTGTGGGTCCGTGGTATCTGTGGTTTTAAGACAGAGACTCTGAAACATTTTGAGTTCGCTGACTTGGTATCTTTGAACAAGCCGCGTCTTCTGGGCCTAAGAACTCACAGCCATAGAAAATAACATGGGATCAGACTGAAAAAAAAACAAACAAAAAAACAAACAAAAATAAATCGGGGTTGGGGAAAAGAAACCTGGAAATAAGAAATAATGGCATATCAGGTTAAGTATCATTTTTCTCAGAAGTTTCACCTTCATACTTTACTCTTTCATCTTTTTTTCCCCCCAATAAGAGGTTCAAATGGTAAAGCCCAAAAAAGCCCTTCATCCCCAGAGAATGCCTGGCATGAAATATCGACCACAGGAGCTTTTATTTTCTTTAGAGAGAACCAAAATAATATTCTTCATCTTGGTCCAGCTAATAGGAACATTTAAAAAATATTTTTCTGGGAAAGATCACAGACACAGGTGCATAGGGCCAAACACCATCATGCTCATTCATTTAATGAAAGGGGACTTCGTACAGTGGTCCATATTCAGGGACCAAGTACACTTAAAATGGTATTATGGTCTTGATTTTATTGAAATTATAATAAGAGGGCAGTACCGGTAGCATCAGCTACTTACACCAAGGCTGGTGGGTTCAAACCCAGCCTGGGCCAGCAAAACCAAAAATAACAACTGCAACAGCAACAAAACAAATAGCCAGGTGTTGTGGCGGGCACCTGTAATCCCAGCTACTTGGGAGGCTAAGGCAAGAGAATCACTTAAGCCTAAGTGTTTGAGGTTGCTATGAGCTGTGATGCCACAACACTCGATCGAGGGCAACATAGTGAGACTCTGTCTCAAACAAAAGAAAAATTAGGGGGCAGTGCCTGTGTGGCTCAAGGAGTAGGGCACTGGCCCCATATACTAGGGGTGGTGGGTTCAAGCCCAGCCCTGGCCTAAACTGAAAAAGAAAAAAGAAAAAAAAAAAGAAGAAGAAGAAAAATTATAATAAGAAAATATGAGCAGATATTAAATTTTATGTCTTCTTGTAACAACTGGAAAAACATGTTCAGTACATACTTACAATGTACCAACAGTGACCTACCATTTGTAGGTTCTTGGTAAATGAAATAAAACCCAAGCAAAAATCTGTTGTTTTAGCATTGAATATAGATAAGAGACATATCCACACATATGTGTATGTATTGTGATATATTATTATATATTTCTGTGTTTGAAGTTTTTCATAATAAAAAATTGGGTAAAATTCTGTTGCTTCTTCCACATCATTCTATATAAACACCTTGTTCAGACCTTCTCTGGCTTCTAACAGCTTCCCAGCAGGTTCCTCCGACTTGTTCTGACCCCCCTGGGCTGCCCACTCTAATTATAGCAGTCAAGTGACTCTCCCCAAACAAAGCTTTTATCTTGCCCCTACCCTGCCAGATCTCCTCCTGGCTCACACAGAAAGTCCACACGCCCCCTGCCTGGCTTTCCAGCAACATCCAGACCCTCCCTCCCTCCAGCTTCACCCTACTTCTCGTGACCCATGGGCTGGCCATCCCACCATGCTTGATTTTTCTCTTCTGCACCTTCTGCCCAGAAATACTCTTCCCTGTGGTCTTTGCTTGTCTAAATTTGACCTGTCCATGCTCCATCCAGAGCCTTTTTTTTGAGACAGAGTCTCATTATGCCCGCAGTAGAGTGCCCGTAGCGTCACAGCTCACAGCAACCTCAAACTCCTGGGCTTAAGTGATTCCTTGCCTCAGCCTCCCGGGTACTCAGCTGAGATTACATGCACCAGCCACAATGCCCAGCTATCTTTTTGTTGCAGTTGTTGTTCAGCTGGCCCAGGCTGGGTTCGAACCCGCCAGCCTCTGTATATGTGGCTGGTACCCTACCCACTGAGCTATGGCTGCCACAGAATGTTGGGATTATAGGTGTGAGCCACCTCGCCCAGTGGGGATTGCAATTTTAAATAGTTTAATCAGGGAGGCTTCATGGGGAGGGAACACTTAAAGAAAGACCTAAAGGAGGTAAGAGGGCTGGTACTAGAGATAGCGGAGGTGGGCAGCTCACGCCTGTAATCCTAGCACTCAGGAGGCCCAGGTACGTGGATTGCCTGAGTTCACAGGTTGTAGACCAGCCTGAGCCAGAGTGAGATCCTGTCTCTAAAAAAAGCTGGGTGTTGTGGTGGGTGCCTGTACTCCCAGCTACTGGGAAGGCTAAGGCTAGAGAATTACTTAAGCCCAGGAGTTTGAGGTTGCTGTGAACTATGATGCCATGGCACTCTACCAAGGGTGACAAAGTGAGACTCTGTCTCAAAAAAAAAAAAAGAAAAGAGGGCAGCGCCTGTGGCTCAGTGAGTAGGGTGCCAGCCCCACATACTGAGGGTGGTGGATTCACTCCCCCCCCCACCCGCCAAATTGGAACAAAAAAAAAAAAAATAGCCGGGCGCTGTGGCCAGTGCCTGTAGTCCCAGCTACCCGGGAGGCTGAGGCAAGAGAATCGCCTAAGCCCAGGAGCTGGAGGTTGCTGTGAGCTGTGTGACGCCATGGCACTCAACCAAGGGCAATAAAGTGAGACTCTGTCTCTACAAAGAAAAAAAGAAAAGAAAAGAAAGAAAGAAATACTCCATTCTAAACCTCTAATGGAGGCTTGGCGTCTATAGCTCAAAAGGCTAAGGCACCAGCCACATACACCAGAGCTGGCGGGTTCGAATGCAGCCCGGGGCCTGCCAAACAACAATGACAATGACAACCAAAAAATAGCCAGGCATTGTGGCAGGCACCTGTACTCCCAGATACTTGGGAAGCTGAGGCAAGAGACTCGCTTAAGCCCAGGAGTTGGAGGTTGCTGTGAGCTGTGATGCCACACCCAGGGTTACAGTTTGAGGATCTGTCTCTAAATAAATAAATAAATAAATAAACAAACCTCTGATAAAAAACAGTTAAGTCAATGGGTAGAACAAAGAAGGAAGGGAAGAGGCAGAGGAGAAGGTCGGAGGGAACTCCAAGGTCTTTCCGAGCAGTAAGTTCAGCTTCGTTTTCCCCAGAGCCTCAGGAAGCCTCCATGCTGGAAGGCAACCTGCTTCGTGGGAAGTCTCTGAAAAGTGAAAACAACAGGGCACAGTACAGGGCGGGGATCCGTGTATTTTAACATAAAAACACGAGCGATAAATCATGTTTACCATCCTATGGAAGTCATTACGGACAGGGAGAGACAGATAAAAGATAAAAATGAAGAAACAAAACCAGGATCTCATCTGCCCTGGTTCTGGTTCATTACCATCCAGGTAGGCACACACTTTAAAAACCACGACAAGCAAAGTCACCCAACCGAAAACACCTTGTCACCTTAATTAGATTGAAATATTCTCTTGGCCATAATAGAGAAACTGTGATTTTTCTAACTAGAAAGAAAAAAGAAAAACCACTTTTTTCTTCAGGATTTACATTTCTTAATACAGATTAAGGCAGGCAGGTTTTCTTTACCCTGACAGTTTTTTTTTTGTTTTTGTTTTTGTCTTCTACGGAACATAATTACTTCAGGGTAATTCTAGCCAAAAGTAGAGAGAGCTGTTTACTCATCTGTTCCTTTGTTTGGGGCTCTGGGCTGTGTGTTGAGAGTATAGTGGTGCTCAAAACAGTCAAGATCCCTGCCTTCAGCAAGCTTATGGTCTAGGGAGAGACATAGGCTTTAAAAGAGTAATGTCACAAATAAATGTTTATATTACAATTACAGGAATATACAAAAGAAGTTTAGAGAGACTTGGTCTAGTCATGGGGTGAAGGCACAGTGGGTCAGGCTTCCTTTCTTAGAGACTGGGTCTTGCTCTGTCATCCAGGCTGGACTGCTGTAGTGAGATCATAGCTCACTGCAGCCTTGACCTTCCAGACTCAAGTAATCCTCCTGCCTCAGCCTCCTGAGCAGCTGGAACTACGGGCATGCACTACCACACTCAGCTGATTTTTCTATTTTGTGTATACATGAGGTCTCACTGTGTTTCCCAGGCTTGTCTCAAACTCCTGGCCTTAAGGGGCCCTCCCACCTTGGCTTCACAAAGCCCTGGGATTATAGGTATGAGCCACTGCACTTGGCCAGGAAAACATTGCTTTGGTTGCGGTGTGGGGGAGCGATAGGAATGGGCAAATCCAATGAACCCTGCAGAGAAGAAGTAACATTTAAGCTAAGTCATATAGATAAAGCAGGGTTTAGTTATTTGGAGAGGAACAAAGGGCATTCCAAATGAAAGGAATGTCATTAGCAAAAAAGTAAAGATGGAAGCCAAGGACATTCAGTGACTGAATCATCTTGACTAGAGCACAGGTAATGCCGAGGGGAAAGGGACATAAGTTGAGCATGGCAAGGGCAAGGTGACTGGGACAGATCACAGACAGTCTGTAATAACAGGGCAAGGACCCTACATACCGCTAAGGAGGAGCACGCCGTGGTTTCTTTGAGCAGGTGGCAAGGGGTTGGCTGCTGGAGAGAGTGCTATTTTTTTTTTTTGTTTTGGTTGCAGCCGTCATTGTTGTTTGGCGGGCCCAGGCTGGTTTTGAACCCGCCAGCTCAGGTGTATGTGTCTGGCATCTTAGCTGCTTGAGCCACAGGCGCTGAGCCTGGTTTTAAACTCTCAAGCTTGGGTGATCCACCACCTCAGCCTTCCTCCCAGAGTGCTAGGATTGCAGGTTTGAGTCATCGTGCCTGAATTTTTGTACAAATTTTTGAGGGAAAAAATAAGAATGCACATTATACATGGGTGGTACTAATTCTATTTCTATAAAAATGTTTTTAATTCTATAAAATATGGAATTTATGCTTATGCATTAAGAGTGTAACTCTTTCTTATACTATAATATGTTAAAAAATGCTAAAATTCCTTTATAATACAAAAACAAATACCTAAATATAAACAAATAAAAATTCGAATTAAAAAATTTAACAAAATATTCTTTTCCTGAAACTTTGGGCAAAAAATGATGGGTGTTCGTTTATACATAAAAGCACATTATATACTGGAAAATATGGTACTTATTTATTTTATTTTTTTTATTATTATTTTTTTTTTTAGACAGAGCCTCAAAGCTGTCACTCTGAGTAGAGTGCTGTGGCATCACAGCTCACAGCAACCTCCAATGCCTGGGCTCAAGCTATTCTCCTGCCTCCGCCTCCCAAGTAGCTGGGACTACAGGCGCCCACCACAACGCTCGGTTGTTTTTTGGTTTCAGGTCATTGTTGTTTGGCGGGCCCAAGCTGGATTTGAACCCGCCAGTTCAGGTGTATGTGGCTGGAGCCTTAGCCGCTTGAGCCACAGGCGCCGAGCTGAAAATATGGTATTTAGAGTTCATGGGGAGAAGGGAATCTGAGAACATCACCATCTATCAGGGTAGAGAGAAAGAAGCAGTGAGGAAATCAGTAAAAAAACAGGAACAACAACAACAACAACAAAAAAACAGAAATAAAAAGAATTATTCTACCTTTCAACTGCAATCTGACAAACTCTTACTGGCAACCTTGCTTTGGTGGAAAAGGAATTTTGATCCGGGTGGCAAAGAGGTAGCCAAGTGACCGCAGCCACCAGAGGGAAGATTTTCAGCAAAACCACAGACTGGAAGAACAGTCGGCAAATCACAGCCAGATCTGTCCCTCCTGCCGCCTGGTTTTTGTGTAACGCGTGGGCTGAAAACACTTTTATATCTTTAAATGATTCGGAAAAATATTCAAAAGAAGAACGCTATTCATGACATGAGAAAGATGTTTGAAATTCAAATTTTTGCATCCATAAATAGTTTTGTTGGAGTGGCAGTCACCCCTCAGTCGTTTCCATATTGCCTGTGGCTTCTTTCAGGCTATGAGACAGAGTTGAGTCATCGTGAAAGAGACTGTGTGGTCCACTGAGTCTAAAATATTTACAATCTGGCCGGCCTCAGATTGGCAGGAAAAAAATCTGCCAAGCCTCAAACTGGAAGCTGGAATGGAGGGAACGGGCTTGTTAAAAACCCAGGAAAGGAGCAATGAGGAGGAGATATGGACGGTGACGCCTTCCCACCTTCCTCCAAGACAGAGCTCAGAGAACCGTCCCTCTGCAAAGGAGGTGCCATGTTGTTCAGTGGCCCAGGGGGGAGAGACTGGCAAACCGTGGCACCTGCGGGCATGTCACTTACAGATGCACATTTAGATTTGCATTATGGTTTTTGTTTTATTTTTGCATGTGTGTGCTTCCCTATTAACTTTAAAAGTGTCCCTTGAAGCAAAAATGTCCTCTGCCACTGAGAGCTGGACTTCCCTCCCCAGTCCTAGGAAACTGATCACTGGGGCAGAGTGACATTTCCCAACAATGCTGCTCATTCTTTTGCTCCTGAAATTGCAACCCCCGGGATCAAATGGTATAGTTTGCACATATCAAGGAGAGGAGGGAATGCCACCAGAGGTGCCCTGAAACAAAGGCAACAAATAACTTCAAAACCCTGTCATACAATCCGGACCCACCACAGGGCAGATGGAACTCTGGATTGTTTGATTCTATCCGCAGAACAGAGGAAGGAAATGTTTTAAAATGAGATTATGTTATTTTCCCCAGTTCTTATTATGAAACCTTCCTGAAATGAACTTTAAATATTGGCCGCTCCTTTTATGGCGATGAATAAGATCCAGCAGTCAGCAGCATTGCAGGAAGTGGCTCCCCTGTGGAAAGTGCAGGGAAGCAGAGGTTGGGATGAATCTTGGGTCCCCAGGGGGATCCCTTGGCTGGGTGAAAACAATCAGGCTCTAAAACACAGCTACCCGTGTTGGGAAGGAACACTATGTCTTTAAAAAGCTTTGTGCCCCACATGCACATTAATTAAAGGGTCGTTTTCCAGTAATTGTAATGAATTACAGTTTTTCTGTATCCTTCCCCCTCAATGAGAAAATGATTGACATCTAATTATTGTTTAGAGAAGGAAAAAAGTATCCTGGAAGTTATGAACATTTCTCTAGAATAAAACCGTGCAGTAATCCCGTATAATGCTAAGCTTGCTAGACAGAATTTTCCAAAGGAAGCTGTTTGTATCCTTCAGCCCCAAATCTTGCTGAATAATTAAAAATGCCTGCCTCACTCATGTCCTCTAGCCAAGCAACTGTCCAAGCAGGATGATACGGTGACCTCTGCATTCGTTCACGGATCTCCTCTGCCTGGGATCTTCCCACACGTACCTTGCAATACTGGGATTTCTTCTGACCCTCCGAGTGTGAGACCCGCCTGCTCACCGGACATGGCCTCTGGGAAGTCTTAGAATTCCTGAAATTGAATGATCTTCCCACCCTCCTCCCAGTCATCACCATCTCTATAACCGGCAGCAACATCCATCTGCTCATCGAGCCAGAGCCCAGGATCCATCTCCAATCCTTCTCTTTCTCCCAGCTCCTACATCTGCTGTCCCAGTCTTCTCTCACATCTGACAGTTCCCCTCCATACCTGCTGCAGCTACCCTGGCCCAGCCTCCTAGGGAGACTCTCCTTTCTTCTGAGCTCATGGCCACTGCCAGACCATTCACTACAAAGTCAAAATGAATGACTTCTGGAGGAGTGAATGGGACTATATCATCACCTTGCTCGAGGTCCCTCAGGGACTCCCCCAGCACTGAGAATAACACTCAAACCCTTTCCCACAACCTACGACCCCTGCAAGTGCTGCTCTGGCCCTGTCCCTGGCTTCCTCTCAACACCTCTGTCCTCACTGGGGCTCCAGCAACAGTGGTGCGCCATGATCTTCTTCTACACTTCTTCTTCCCACTTCGAAGTCTCTGTGTTTTCGGTTCCCTCTGCCAGAAATGTTATTTCTTCACCCTCCAGCATCACAGACCTCCATTCTAGATATACATAGCACAGTCCCAGCATCCTTTTTCTTTTAATTATCATGGTCTGCAGCCTACCTAGCTATCACTACTGTCATTAAGCATCCCCCACACTCCCAAACAGCACCCTGCATCTCTAAGTTCTGAGCCCCTTGAGAAATAAGGCGAAGAGAACAAGTTCATGACCTCTGTTGATCCACTGACAAAACGGATACTGGAGAATGTGGCGTGAATGTCTGCAAACAAAGTGGCTTCCTAAGTCTAACCCTAGATTCAAAAAGACTGACCCACCTTGGGCGACACCTGTGGCTCAGTGAGTCGGGCACCAGCCCCATATACAAGGGTGGTGGGTTCAGACCTGGCCCCGGGCAAACTGCAACAACAACAACAACAACAACAACAAAAAGACTGACCCACCTTGTCAGAGGTCATGCAGTGCTAGGGCAGACTCCTCATGCGGGGTCTAGGGGGTCTTCCTGCAGCCCTCCCAGCACCCCCACTTGCCTTCCACCACAGACCTCGCTGCCCTATATTTACACGCCTGTCCGGTCAGCCTATGAACTTCCAAAGGTCAGACAGGCTAAATATACAGCAGAAAGAAGAAATACTGTGGGGACAGTTGTCCCATGTGACTCTGAGGTGTTGTATTGCTGCATGAAGGGATGACGCCATTGGAAATGGAAATCCAGCCAGGGTGGGACTTCCTTTTTTTTTTTTTTTTTTTTGAGACAGAGTTTAACTCAGTCACCCTGGGTTGAGCGCCATGGTGTCACAGCTCACAGCAGCCTCAAACTCTTGGACTCAAGTGATTCTCTTGCCTCAGCCTCCTGAGTCACTGGGACTACAGGCATTAGCCACAACCCCCTGCCGGCTATTTTTAGAGATGGGGGGTCTCAGTCTTCCTCAGGCTGGTCTCGAACTCCTGAGCTCAAGCAATCTGCCTGCCTCAGCCTCCCAGAGTGCTGGGATTACAGGGTTAGTGTGGGACTTGCAACAAAATGCAGCCAGCTCTGAGGATCCCAGCAGGGCTGGTTGGGGACAGAAGCCCCCCTTCCAGAGAGATCTGTCTCTCTCTGGCCTCAGCTGAGGGTAACACACCCCAGGAAATTCTGCCCTCCCCACAAAGAAGTCACAGCACTTCGGTGACTCTTCTTTTTTCATCTAAAAACAGAAAAAGTGGGCAGCGCCTGTGGCTCAGTGAGTAGGACACTGGCCCCATTGGAGGTGGTGGGTTCAAACCCGGCCCCGGAAAAAAAAAATAAATAAATAAATAAAAATAAAAACAGAAAAAGTGTCTGCCCATGACTTCAGGGTTACACGATTCCATCTATGTGGCAATAACTTTGACTTCCTGGTGACAGAATGGGCCCTGAGACATGAAATTGGTCTTGTTTTAAAACCAGTGCAAGCTTCCCTTGAAGCATCTCTCTTCCAAGGAGATGTAAGCTGCCCCCACATAACACATATGTGGTGCTAATCGCTGTGCGGGCATTTCTGAGAAAGTGGTATAATCACTACTTATAACACACAATCTGTCTCTGTGCTAACTCACGCTAGCATTTACATTCTTCGCAAAGGGTACTATTTAAGCTTGAGGTACTGTGGAGAGCGTGGAGGAACGTGCTTACATGTAGGGCAGGCAGCCCACGGGGGCGTCCAGCCTACCAGATTGAGGACAGCAGGAGACGGAGTTACTCGTACTAAGTCACATACAGATGGGAAGAGCACTGCTTCCGGGACAGAACCGCATGGCTGTGGAGAGCCAGAGCAGACGCCCTGGGAACAGAGCAAACCGTAGCCCCACTCTGGGGACAAGGGATTCATCAGGGAGGCAGCACTGTTCATTGCTGCTGAGAAAGACTCCCCTGGAGCTCGAGCCATATACACGAGAGAGATGGATCTATGTAGGTAAATTGTACAACCCTAAAAGAACCACACTGCACCACCGTCTTCCACTGCGACTTCCAGCCATGCTGGGTTGGTTGGGGCTTCTTCCCTTTAAAGAGGGCTTGGTCGCCAGGCACAGTGTCTGACACTTGTAATCCTGGACTCTTCGAGGCCCAAGCAGGAGGATCACTTGAGCTCAGGAGTTTGAGACCAGCCTGAGCAAAAATGAGACCCTATCTTTATTAAAATATAGAAAAGCTAGCCAGGTGCCATGGCAGGTACCTGTAGTCCCGGCTACTTGGGAGGCTGAGGCAGGAGAATTGCTTAAGCCCAAGAGTTTGAGGTTGCTATGAGTTATGACGCCATGGTACCCTACCCAGGGTGACAGTGAGACTCTGTCTGGAAAAAAAAAAAAAAAAAAAAAAAAAAAAAAAAAAAAATCATAAACCAAGCACAGTGGCTCACGCCTGTAATCCTAGAACTCTGGGAGGCCAAGAAGGGAAGATTGCTTGAGCTCAGGAGTTTGAGACCAGCCTGAGCAAATCAAGACCCATTGCTACTAAAAATTAAAAAACTAGCCAGTTGTGGTAGGTATAGTCCCAGCTACTTGGCTGAAACAAAAGCATCGCTTGAGCCCAAGAGTTTGAGGCTGCTGTGAGCTATGATGCTATAGCACTCTGCCTAAGGTGACAAGTCGAGACTCTGTCTCAAGAAAAAGAAAAAATAAACAAATACATAAATAAAGAGGCATTGGTGTCTGCGCTGACCTTCAACTTCAACTGTCCAACAAAGGAAGGGAAGGAGGGCCAGTGGTACTTAACCTGAGTCAATGCCACTTATAGGTGAGACCCTGCCTCTAAAAGCATATTAAAATGGTACATTAAATTCACACCTCTTTTCATCTCTCTCTATCTCTCAGTCTCACACACACACAGACACTGGTAGAGGTGTAGACATCAAGACATCACCCAGCCACCCGCCCAGGCAGAGGCTGTGTTGTATACACAGTAGGCGTTAAGTAAATACATAGGTAGGTGGCAACGTACATCAAAGCAGAAATGACACCACCTCTGCAGTAAGAATGTGAGCTTCGGTTCCTCTTTCAACTTGAACTAGCTGCTGGCAGACCAGTCCCTGCCTCTGTTGGGGACCCCTGGAAACATGGGGAGAAGACCCTGAAAGGGAGGGGATAGGAAGTGAGACGTGCTGGGCAGGACCCCCAGGGTCCCAACTGTCTCTGGATCCTGCATGGGGGTGCCTGGTAAGCCCTCTGTCACGTTCGTGTAGAAATCCAGAAGCCACCTCACTTCAGAACCCTCCAGCACTGAAAGCCCCTCTGCTCTGTGACCCAGAATTGTGTGGCTGTGGAGAGCCAGAGCAGACGCCCTGCCCCACATGTGCTGCAACAAGAAAGGAGGAGTCTGCTTTTAGACCCCACACCTGCTTGACCAGAAGTAGGGCTTTGAGGGCCAGCTGGACAGCGCTGGGGAGGGCTGGACCCAGGGCCCCTGGGGTGGCCTCACCCAGTCACTAGCACAAGCCACTTCCAAGCTGGATCTGCCGGCCAGGTCCCTTTGCTGTGGGCGCCCGACGCCCTGTGAAACCTGGGTGCTGACTGCTCCCTCTTGGAGGAGAGAGAAGAGGTTGCATTCACTGGAGAAGGCAGCTGCCTAGCACCTGCCTGATCTTATGAGTCACCGCTTCCCCCGTGCCAAGTCTTTCCGGACTAGGTGGCTCCAGCTGCCTGCAGGTCCTCCTGATGCAATCAGGACTAGAGAACTCCAGGTCCTGGGCCTCCAGGGTGGAAAAGCCCCCTGTCCTTTGCCTCTGCCCCCCAGGTAGGACCCACCCAAAGCCCCGGAGGCCTCAGGGGCTAGTTTGCAAGGTCTATTTTTAAACATCTCTAGGGAAGTGGTTTCTGAGTGCTCTGCAGGGTGAGGCTGTGAACTGAAGATGCTTCATTTGCTCTGGGCTGAAAACAAAATTTGGGGCTGCTCAACCTGTCCTCACCACACCAGGGGCATTAACAGGCACCTGGAACTATAATTACTCTGGCCAGTTGGACTGGTTGAGGTAGCACAAGGCTTCCCCTGCAGCTGGGGTGGCTGCCAAACCCGGGTTTCTTGGGACTGCCCCTGAGTATCTCGGTCGGACTTCTAAAGCACTGGATTTATTGTATAAGTCACAGTCCAATTAAAATAAAAGTATCCAAGGAAAAGGAATCAAAGGAAGAAACAGGAAAACCACGTGGACACCCATACAAGGCAAGCAAGAGTTTATGTGACAGGCGTGGCTTACTCTAAAAGACACCGACATAAAATCTCAATTCACAACACTTGAATTTTCTATTAATAGAATGGAGGCAATTATTATACTCATTGCAGAAAGTGGATTATGTCATTTACCAAAAAAAAAAAAAAAAAAAAAAATTAAAAAATCATGAGAAATTTATTTTCAATGGCCCTTCTAATAAATTTTAAATACAGTAGGAACTCTGTGAGTTGACCACCCAAAGGGACTGTAACAAACCAGTCAACATATGGATCTGGTCAACATAAGGAACTAGGCCTACTGTGCTGATATGTACAGGTGGTGCATGTCTGGTCTATGAGTCAATTTAAGGTCGTGGTCAGTGTAGGGAGTGGGTCAGCAGTGGAAGTTCTACTTCTATTGCCAAATTGGCCAGAAATCAGCTTTACATACAACTTATTCTGAGCCCTTCTCCCGTGGGCTCTGAAGCCATTGAGCTTGGAAAACACCAAACGCTTTCATAATTCTGAGTAATACGAAGTGCTCATTTGGCATGAAAGAACATGGAATATAAACACCAGCTCATCAAAGCACTTTGAATGTCTTCAAAAGAAAAGAAAACAATACTGTCCTGGAACCAAACATGGTAACAAAGCTACCTCATGGAAGTGGGCGACCTGAAGGGGTACGGAGCCAGTGTGGTCGTGCCCCTGGGTTCTTCCTCTTTTGTAACTGAACAAGCTAGAGGTGGGCGTTGGGTTCACCACAGCTCTGTCGCCCAGGCTGGAGTGCAGTGGTGCAACCATAGCTCGCGGCAGCCTCAACACCTGGGCTCAGGCAATCCTTCTGCTTCAGCCTCCTGAGTATTTGGGACTACAGATGCTCCATACCTGGCTTATTTTTTTCTTTTTGTGTTTTTTTGTAGAGTCAGAGTGTCACTATGTTGCTCAGGCTGTTCCCCAACTCCTGGCCTCAAATAATCCTCCTACCTCAGCCTTCCAAAGTGCTGAGACTACAGGTGTAAGCCACTATGCCCTGATCTTTAAAAAAAAACAACTTTATTGAGGTATGATTGGCACATAAAAACTGTACATATTTAATGTCTCGATGACTTGGGAGGTAAGAATACACCGGTGAAGCCATCGCCACACATCCATCGCCTCCTAAAGTTGCCTCCTAATCCTTTTATTGTTATTTGTGTGTGTGTGTGTGTGTGTGTGTTGAGAATACAACCTAAGATATACCCATGGTAGACAAAATTCACAAGTTTTAATTATATGCTATAATATGGCTAGCTCTAGGCACTATGCTATATAGGAAATCTGTAGAACTTATTTATCTCACACAACTGAAACTTGGTCCCATTTAACCATCACCTCCCTATTTACCCCCGCAACCATTCTAGTCTTTGCTTCTGCTTTTGTGAACTTGACTGTTTTAGTCTCCATATGTAAGTACGGTAAGTCTTACTTTGATCTTGTATTTAAAGCAAGGTGATCCTCAGCATGAGTCCAAGAAGAGGTATGTAGAGTCCTCATGTGCTCCTGCTCCTGGTCACCCTCTTTTCCATGTCTGGCCCAGACCTGGACCCTCCCAGGGCCAAACTGGGTAAAGTGACTGTCAGTATCTTCAGCTGCCATCCCTACTCTCAGCCTGCCTCACCCTCTCCTTCCAGCAGGCTCCAGCCCAGCCCTGTGCCCCCTTCGAGCACAGGCTTGGGGGTTGTACTACTCTGGGTGGCACCTGGTCTCGCAGGTCAACCAAAGCCTTAAGGAAAAGGAATGTGCTCTAACTGGAATTGCAGAAGTCAGAGGAAGAGGAGGTATTGGGGAAGGTGGGTGTGGGAGGAATGCCGCAGACAGACCCATGAAGTCACACCAAGGAGGTACCACCACCATGAGCCACACACAAGACCAGGCTGGGCATGGTGGGACAGACCAGTTGTTCAGGAGAAACCACTGCTCAGTATCACAGATCCTTCTCTTTAACCTCCTTTGATCAATGACTGAACTGGTGGACAAGAGCAACCCAGGTGCTGCTGATTCTTTTGGTGTGGCCTGTGGGCTCTGACTTCCAGAAGAAAAGCCTCCCCCTGCAAAGGGGATCCATACGCAGGGTTGAAGAAAGTATCTGGGAACAGAAAATGGCACCAGCGACCTCCGATTGTGCTCATGTCTGAAATGTTCTGGGCTGGCACCATTCAAACACGTAGGAGGGTGGCTCATCACCATCCTTGCCTGGAGAACCAGTTCCACCTGCTGGCCACCTGCAGCTCCGCGGATGACTGGCCCAGGAAAAACGTAGGTGAAGCTGAATTCCTGGGCAGAATGCCTCCCTTCACGGCCACACCAAGGCCTTTGAAATATTTCCTCTTGGGTGGGGAAGGAGGGAGATCTGTGTTCGTAGAGAAATAGATGGGCTGACTCCCGGCTGGCATGAACATTCTCTGTCTTCCTGCAGCACTGCTCACAAGCACTCCTCATGTTGTGGCACCACACTCCCCTGGTTACCCTTCCCTCTCTATTTGAGTCTCTGTCCTCTCTACAGCTGGACTGTTCCTAGGTCCTCTGGATGCTTCTTACGCCTGAAACACCATCCACACACAGGTTACTCCCCAAATAATGCCCCAGACAACCTCTACTCAGGACGCAGCTATCCACCTGCCAACTGGACATGTCCATGTAGATGTTAAACTTGACATTGTGAACTTACCACTTAACACCCAACTCCTCATCTGCTCCTACCCTAACTTTTCTCAGTGAAAGGGCCTTTTATCCTTCCTTTCTATTCAAGCCAAAACCTTGAACTTCAACTTCACCCCTCTCTTTCAACACTCTGCCCCCAACTCCGGGGCACATTCTATCTGTGCTGCAAAAAAAACACAGCTGAACCTGACTGCATCCACCACCCCAACCAGCTCCTGTGTTTTGCCAGCGTCCTGGTCCCAGCCTCCCAGTCTCTCCCCTGGATAGGTGCAGTTGCCTCTTCCTTAATGTAAATTTTTTATTATGCAAAAACATAAATAACATTTACTGTCCAGTCATTTTTAAGTGTATAATGCAATGGCATTAAGGGCATTCACCATGCTGTATAAACATCCCTACTATAAGGACTGAGACAATTAAGTTCACAAACTCATCCTAGAAAAAGAGCTACATACCTCATTGCTGAATATCACTAAGGCCACCTTTGAAGTCCTCCCCTTGGGAAGCTCTGCACTGACACCAGTGCCCAGTCCACCCTTCAAAGCAATTTTGGAACTCTTTCTGGAACGGGCCATCAAAGCTGTTATCACATTACCCTTGATGTCCTGAATGTCATAAAAACGCCTTCCTTTCAGGCAGTGCCTGTGGCTCAGTGAGTAGGGTGCCAGCCCCATATACTGAGGGTGGTGGGTTCAAACCCAGCCCTGGCCAAACTGCAACAAAACATAGCGGGGTGTTGTGGCGGGCACCTGTAGTCCCAGCTATTTGGGAAGCTGAGGCAAGAGAATCGCCTAAGCCCGAGAGCTGGAGGTTGCTGTGAGCTGTGATGCCCCGGCACTCTATTGAGGGCGGTAAAGTGAGACTCTGTCTCAAAAAAAAGTCTTCCTTTACCTTCAGGTAAAGAAAAGAGTAATTGGGGACCAGATCAGGTGAGTAGGGAGGGTGTTCCACTATAGTTATTTGTTACTGGCTAGAAACTCCCTCGCAGCTACTCGTCCCTGGCTGTTCAGACCTCTCTTCATCAGCGATGCTTTCTCTCCCCTCGGAAACATGTTTAATCCATTCGTACACTGCCATTTCCTTCACGGCATCGTCCCCATAAACTTGGACTAACATATCCCTGATTTCACTTCCACTCTTGCCAACTTTAAAAAGAAACTTAATTTTTATTCATTGCTCTAATTTAAGCTCTGACATTCCTACGATGGCACACAAAAACATGCAATTATAATGAGTGCCACTCAGCGAGACACGGCCACATGTCAACATGAGCACAGCTGGGAGACACTGATGTACCCCTGTTAGGAAACCTGACCAAGCTGTTTGTACAGTGCTGCCCATACAAGCACGTGGTGGCAATTTCACAAACTTAATTGTCAGACCTAGTATTTCCAAAATTTTCATCTTCCCAAACAAAGTCTGTTGGGAAGCCCCTGGTAAGAACCTTCTACTTTCTATCTCTGGGGATTTGCCTATTCTAGGTACGTACCTCAGATAAGAAAAATCCTGTGGTATCTGGCCTTTCATGTCTGGCTAATTTCACTGAGAAGATACCAGTATGACACTTGGGTTGAGTGCGGAGTACAAGAACTTGGGGAGTTTTTTTATGGTTTCTAAGTCTTTCTCTAGGACAACAATCAACAAACAGAAGATTCATTGGTAAGGTCTAGACACCAGTCTATTTTCTTTAAATTTGTTAAGTTATTTTAACACACAGCTAGGATTGAAAACCAATGTTTTACCCAAACACATCCATAAAGAACAAACATCGTTTCTCAGAAATGATACATTCTAAACCCACAATGAGGAAGAGTGACATCTTCCTGACTTGTCCACCTAATTTGAAGTATTGCCCCTCACAACAGAGTGAGGCTTCATGTTATTTTCTTCTAGAGCCAAAAAGTTCTATTCTTCCCTACTCAAATTCCAACAGCCTCTTTGTACCTGCTGGATATCAAGGACAGACTTATTGGCCACTGAACTGAACATGCTGAGACCAGAATATTCCTCTAAAACCGTAGAAGAACTTCTTTGAGAATCACTGGCCATCATCCGCCTGAGCCTCTGTCTGGAAGGAGCATTGAGTGGGGAAGTAATTTTCTTCTTCCAATTCCTTAAATTGTTTTGTTGTTGTTGTTTTTGTTTTGAGACAGAGTCTTACTCTGTGGCTCTGGGGTTGAGTGCCATAGCATCAGAGCTCACAGCAACTTCAAACTCCTGGGCTTAAGCAATTCTCTTGCCTCAGCCTTCAGAGTAGCTGGGATGACAGAGGTCTAGCTTTTTTTTTTTTTTTTTAAATCCAATATGAGTGATGTCCTTATGAAAAGGGGAAATTTGGGCACAGAGGGGTCCTCAAACAGGTCCTTCCCTCTGGCCTCTAGCACTGAGGGACAGTAAATTTCTGCTGTTTGGCTGCTTGCTTGGTGACACTTTGTTATAGTGTCCTGAGCCCACCAGCGACACTGACTCTACAGAAAAAGATCTTTTCCATTTGTATTATGATTCCCACAGGTTTGGGGCCGGGGAGCACCCAGAACCTTCTGAGCTACCCGTGCACAGCAGGAATGACGCTCCACTTTCCCAAGAGCAGAGGAGGGAGAGGCTGGCGTGCATCAAGTTTTTCGAGAGAAGTAATCTGAGAACAGCAGAAAAACCAGCTGGACTGACACAATGTCTGTTTTCTGGGGCAGAGAAGGAGCAATGGAACAAAAGGATCTGTCCTGAAAAGCCACAGGAAAAGAAAAAAGGAGAGAAAGATTAAAAGTCAAAAAAAGGGGTGGTGCCGGTGGCTCAGTGGGTATGGCGCTGGCCTCATATACTGTGGATGCTGGGTTGGAACCCGGCCCCAGCCAAACTGCAACAACAACAAAAAATAGCCGGGCATAGTGGCAGGCACCTGTAGTCCCAGCTACTCGGGAGGCTGAGGCAAGAGAATCGCCTAAGCCCAGGAGTTGAGGAGATTGCTGTGAGCTGTGACACCACAGCACTCTACTAAGGGTGATAAAGTGAGACTCTGTCTTTAAAAGAAAAAAGTGTGGGGGGAAGAAACTGAGATGCCAGAAGATAATAGTTTTCATTCATTATTTTTGTTCTTAACTTTCCAGCTTGGGCTGTAGGGGGTCTTCTCTATTTGCAGGAGTTTTAAAAACAGGACTCTGTCGGCATTCTGAGTGAGAGTACTACTTTTTAAACTATATACGCCTCTCTTGTACCTGAGCACGTGTCTTCTGGGTTCTCCAAGACGCTGGGCACTCCGTGGAATGAGGAGCAGCCTTCTGGCCTCTCTGGTGACCACAAGAGGCCATGGGCCCCTCTACAGAGTCCTTAAGGCTGCATGCCCTGGACACCTGTCTTTGAAAAGGGAGAGCTGCATGAGTGGGGCGCTGTCTCCAGTCTCCTCAGACTCGGGCCAAGTGGCATCTGCTTGGTAACACGGTGCTAAGGGGGCTCCAATGGGTACCTGGCATCTTTTCTTTGTTGCTGTTGGTTTTTGAGACAAAGAGTCTCACTTAGTTGTCCCGGTAGAGTGCCGTGGCCTCAGCTAGTTCACAGCAACTTCAAACTCCTGGACTCGAGCCATCCTCTTGCCTCAACCTCTTGAGTAGCTGGACTACAGGCACCTGCCACAATACCTGGCTAGTTTTTTCTATTGTTAGTAGAGATTGGGTCTCACTGTTGCTCAGGCTTGTCTCAAACTCCTAAACTCAAGTGATCCTCCCTCCTCAGCCTCCCAGAGTACTAGATTGCAGCTGTGAGCTGTCACCACGCAGCCTGAGCACCTAGCTTCTTAACTGGGTCACTTGAGTCTTCAGGACGGCAACCATCCTGCCTTTTCCCATTTCACCGTCTATGGAGCAGAATCATTTCCCTTTCAGCCTAAAAATTTCCCTCTTTACAATTAGTTCTATTTTCCTTCTCTCTCTACTCTAAGAAGAGCACATTCTGGGCTCAGCACCTGTAGCTCAAGCAGCTTTAGGTGTCAACCACATACACCAGAGCTGGCAGGTTCGAATCAAGCCCAGGCCCACCAAACAACAATGACAACTACAACCAAAAAAAAATAGCTGGGCATTGTGGCGGGTGCCTGTAGTCTCAGCTACTTGGGAGGATGAGGCAAGAAAATTGCTTAAGCCCAGGAGTTGGAGGTTGCTGTGAGCTGTGATGCCATAGCACTCTATTGAGGGCCACAGCTTGAGGCTCTGACTCAAAAAAAAAAAAGAAAGAAAGAAGAAGAGCACGTTCCCAAGAAATTGTAGCGCAGCACAGCTAGAAGGGTCTTAGTGTTGTCTATCCCTAATTTTATGGATGAAAATAATAAGGCTCAAAGAACGTCAGTTCAGGAGTCCTCTACAGAGTCCTTGAGGCTGCATGCCCTGGACACCTGCCTTATTATCAAAATAATAAGGCTCAAAGAATGCCGGGGGTCAGTTGTCCCCCAGATGGCTGATAACAGTGCGAGAATCACAGCCCAAGTCTCAGAACACCTTCTGGGGATCTTTCTGTGACACCAAAGTCAAATTCCAGTCCCATGACACACTGGAGCCCAGAAAAGGGTGTGGGAACCAGGCCTCCTGGGCCAGATTTGTTTTTGTAGCAGAGCAGAGACTTTATGTTTTCCCCTATTCAAGGCTTTTACATATACCGTCTGGGGCCTAAAATGCTTCCCACCCTCATCCCCTTCACCTAGGAAGTACCTTTTTCTTCTTCACATCTTGAACTTCATGTTAAGAAATAGCCGGGCATTGTGGCAGGTGCCTGTAGTCCCAGCTATTCAGGTTCATTTCTGATTCCCAAGACTTGATTGGCACCTGCTGGCAAATGCTCTCTCAGCACCCTGTTTTTCACCTTTGCATGGTTAGTGGGGCATCACTCTTATAACATCTGCTGGGAGCTTATAAACTCCATGAAGACAGAGCCATGTGTTCCTCAGGCCTCTGTTCCCAGAACCTGGCACACATCACACACAGAGAAAGCCGTCCCGCAGTACATGCTGATGTGATAGCTGAATTATCCCTTTTAAGGACTCCAAGAAATTCTGCACTAAATAAACCTATATATGTAACTTTGGTTTAGCTTAGCACGTCCCAGGCTTCTCGAGAAAGAGCAAGAACCTAAAGAATGAGATCTGTGCACATGAGATGGACACACTTTGGGAAATCTATCCTAGGGGCTGGACTATCCACAGACCTCCAAAATAAACAGCAGCAAAACAAAAACAGTGTGGCCAGGGAGAGCTACACTGGGTTGGAGATGAAGACAAGTTCGAGCCATAGGCTGCAAGGCCCTTTTCCCCAATCTCCCCAGTAGCAAAGTTCTGGAGGGCAGAAGTCTGGAATCAAGTGTGTGCTCCCCCCAGAGGCCCCAGGGAAGGGTCCTGCCTCTGTTCTTCCAGCTGCTGGTAGACCCAGGCTTTCCACAGCCAGGGCCAGGTAGCTCCCTCCTGGCTCACGTGGACTCTGTCCCTGTCTTTGTGTATCTCAACTCTCCCTCCCCCTTCTCAGATAAGGGCATCAGTCATTGACTTTAGAGCCCACTCCAAATACAGAATGTTCCCACCTCAAGATCTATGACTTAATTACATCTGCAGAGACTCTATTTCCAAGAGCCGAGTCAGTATCCCAGGCTCTCCTAGGTGACCTGTCACTTTCTTGATCACTTTGGCATCACTCTAAGGACACCTGAGCCTGGGCATCTTTTCATTTTGCATGGAGGCATCTGTGGCATCGAATCACTATAATAAACACCCACTTATGTTTTCTTGCATCATGAAAAGACCCCTTAAACTCACACAATCCTCACTGTATCTGTTGACTTTGAGAAGCATCGCTGATTTCAGGCATTCTGGGCACCCAGAGGCCCTGGTTTTTCCCTCTGTTGCACATCTGCCCCTGAGAAGTCCACTGTCGGGAAAGTGTCTGTGTGTCCAGAGGTCCAGGTGGGAAGAGCCAGGGGTGTGCCTCTCCGGTATGAAGTCAGGAGAAGCAGCAGTGAAATTTGCACGAAGCCTGAGCTGGGAGCGAATGCATTTGAACTCCCACCCCTCTCATGTACAAACAGTAGTAAGGAAACCAGAGTAGCCACGGTGGTCAGGTAGCAGGACGCTCACACATTCACGTGCACCATCCACTCATGTGCAGCAAAGCACCGGCCTGCCTGTAGCCACACCCCAGGAGAAGGAAGCCCGGGTAGTCGGGGGGTTGGCCTGGAATGAAGCATGGCCACTCCAAGCCTGTTTGTAACCTCTGGACTTCCCTTACTTTATTAGGAACTCGTGTAGGTGTCACAGAGTACATTACACCTCTTCTCTTGGGCGTGGTGGAGAACGAGCGCTCAGCAGTCTTGGGAAGACTTTAAGATCTTGCTTGGAAAACATCCCTGCTGGGTTTGGAGCAGGCAGGGGTTCTAGAGAGCAAAGAGGCTGACAAGACAGGCACCTGACGTCCCACAAGCTGATCTTTTCCTCTGACATGAAAGCAGAGAAGTTCCCCCAGCCTCCTCGGGGACCCCAAACAGAGGGGTCGGTGAGACTGGCCTTGCCCAACACAGACCTCCAGCTCCCAGTGGGAAATGTCCATCAACGGACAAAAGCAAGCAGAAACCTGGCCTCCGTTCCTGGTGGCCGGTTCAAATTTGCTTGGAAATGCACCCAAAACCACAGGGGGGATGACTTTGCACACAGACATCCCCTAAGAAGTGGGTGGAGTGGAGGTCACACTTGGCCCTGAATGAAGAACTGCCCTTTCATGAACAGAGCTGGCATGGCAGGTGTGGGGGGTGGAGATCCAGCTGGCACTGGTGACAGAGAGCCCTGTCTGGGCTCCTGCCCCACTGGCCGATGATCTGAGGGCATCAGGCGGGGACAGAGAGGTTGCCTTTATACCAGGTCTCCTGTGAGCCCCGTTCCCCTGCCCTGTCAGGACAGGCTGACCTGGAGCCAGAGCCCAGAAGGTGCTAGAAGGAAAGACTGCTGAAGACCTTGATCCATCTACATTCACAGTATAAACTCGTCCTCTCCATCTTGACACAAAAGATGAATCTAAGTGCCTGAAACAGCCCATCTCAGAGAGGGAGAGACCAAGAGGCAGGAAAGAATGGACAGAAAAGGGAAATATGCTGGGAATAACTTTTGTCTTCTCTCCAAGTGGTTCGGGAGAGTGGTTTTAGAGAGTGTCCGCAAACGACACTGGACAGTGGACTCATGCTGGAGGACACAGCCCAGGTTAGAAGAGGAAATACCTGACACCTGAGTCTGAAAGTCCCTGCTAGAGGCAAGAGGAAGTGTCAGGGGTGGAGGACACAGTCTGGAGGCCCGGGCAGAGTGGAAAGAAGGCGGAGAAGCTGGTCAGAGGCGTCCAGCTGAGAGCAAAGGCAGACCAGCATCTGTCTGCAGTGTGCCTCGACCCCCGCCTCACAAAGACAAAAGGAAAATGCCCCCCACCCCCGGGATGGGCTTCTGGGAGAGGGGAGGGGATGGAGCCAGCATCACTGAGAAGCCTGCCACAGACGCTGTGATCCACCCCCTGGGGAAATCTGCCCTCTGTTTAGGGAAAACCACCCCAAGCCACCGGCGTGTTCACAGTGTAAAGCTCAAACCTCCTTTGGGGGATGCTGTTCACTGAGAGCCGACCTTTTGGGATGGTGGTCTGGGTTTGGAGTGCACCTGGCAGGAACCCCGCCCACTCTCTGAGTGATGAGGGTATGTTTGCTGTGGCTGTTTGATTGTTCCAAGTGCTGATTGCCCTGGGGGAGGATGCTCACCTCTCCACCTGCCCAGGCTGCGGAAGCAGAAGCCCCCAAGGCCCACCCTGCCCAGCAGGTGCCGTGGTGTTAGCCCCACTGAAGGGCTTGGAATAGGCTAGCTTTGGATCACTGAGTCCTGTTGGAGGCTCCGGGGCAGGACCCGTGGGCACAAGTAAGTGGTGGGCTTTCCCACTGTCCCACACCCTGTAAGAGATCCATGCCAGCCATAGGAAATGAGGGCAGGGAGAGGAGGCTCTCTGGCTCCGTCCCTCAAGGTGAGAAGGTTGGGCTGGACCATGAGGTTGAGGTCAGAAGGGGGAAGGGCAAGTTGGTTCCTCCCTTGTAGAGCCCTGCTAGACAAGGGGTCACTCTGTCAAGGCCTGTGGGCCCAGAGCCACGTTCATTTATTCAGCAAATATTTATTCGGCACCACTTCAGAGCCAGTAACTGTCCTAATGTTATTCTGTGCGCTAGGTATGCTCTTAAAAATAAAGTCTTGCCAAAAGTTACCACCCGAGAACACTGGAATTCCTTGTTCCAGAAACTGCAGGAGGTACTTCCACAGGAAGGGGAGGGAGCTTTGGAGGGCCATGGTAGCTGAGCCACAACACCGCAGGCTTCTGGAGTGGAGCCCAAGTGCAGAGGGTGGGCAGCAGCCAGGATGGGCATGTGGGACAAGCTGGCATTCTCAGGGAGCTCCAGAAATGCTCAGAAGGAGACGCCAGGGAAGCATTTATTACCGTAAAGCAAGATGAAAACAGCCACATTGCAGTACAGCGTGAACATATATGTGATCTCAGCTGTCATGATGTTTCGGCATTGTGGTAACAAGGGGATATTCTGTTTCAGAAGGAGGTTGGGAATGGTGGCTCAAGCCTGTAATCCCAGCACTTTGGAGGCCAAGGCAGGAAAATGCCTTGAGACCAGCAGCTCAAGACCAGCCTGGGAAACATAGCAAGATTCCATCTTTACAAAGAATACAAAAATGAGCTGGGTGTGGCGGCACACACCTGTAGTCCCAGCTACTCAAGAGGCTGAGGCAAGAGCATCACTTGAGTCCAGAAGTTCAAGGTTGCAGTGAGCTATGATGACACCACTGCACTCTAGTGGTTCCACAGAGTGAGACTCTGCCTCAAAAAAATAAAAAAGAATAGGAGAGAGGAAGAACAGTACAAACACAGCGGTTTTTGTTTTGTTTTGTTTTTTTGTCTTTCTTAACATAATAATAATAAAAAAAAAAACTGTGCGCTGGAAAAAGTTCAAAAATCTCAAATTTATATCAGGATCAATCACAAATATATCTATAAATTTTAGACCTGGTAAAATAGGGAAAAGTCAGTAGTGGGCGGCAACCCAGAATGTAATTTGCATTGGGCCCCTTTTTACCAGTTAGCACCTGGAAGGAAGTGAGTCTGGGTAAAACCAGGGAGGAACAGGAAGTGACAGACACGCTCAGCTAATAGCCAGAGGGCTGAGCTGCCACCACCTTGTTAGGAAGCCTGCGTGCTGGGGACCACTCCAGCCGGGGCTCTGTTTTTTCTTGGGAGTGTTCTGATTCCTCTGGAGTATGAGTTTTATGGTCACAAAACTCAAGTGTGCAGACATACACTTTCTGTGTTTTTCTATGATAACCTCATTTCTGTCCTTTTCTTTTTCAGACAGTCTCACTCTCTCACCCTGGGTAGATGGCCATGGCGTCATAGTTCATAGCAATTTCAAACTCCTGGGTTCAAGTGATCCTCCTGCCTCAGCCTCCCGAGTAGCTGGGACTACAGCACCTGCCACCACACCTGGCTGATATTTCTATTTTTAATAGAAACCAGGTCTCACTCTTGCTCAGGATGGTCTTGAACTTCTGAGCTCAAATGATTCTCCTGCCTCAGCCTCCTAGAGTACACCCAGCCTCATCCCTTTTTGTCTTAATAGCAGAAATTAATCTTGTCAGTTCCAAGTGACCCAAGACACTTAAGCCCTTTCTGGGACACCCGCCTCAGTCACTGTGTCCCTCTCGTCTCTGCTGTCTGGATGCTCTTTCTTCCTCCTCCCTACAGGAAACGTGGCTCTCACACTGGCTGACTCTGCCATTTGGTTGTTTGCTCTGCAGAGCTGCATGGTTGGGCAGTAACAAGAGTGGGTGAGATGAGATGCTGACCCCTCAGCCTGAGGTGGCCAAGTAGGGCCTGCCATTGGACAGCCACCCTGGGCTGGTGGCTGGGACATTACTCTGTGCACTTGACAAACGCAATGTCATCATTCTCTCTGCACAAAATGGAAAAGGTTGGTTGGGAAGCCCGGCCTCGTGGTATAACTTTGCTGAGTGCTTTGGTCTCTGTGTCTTGGACTCAGAGTTAGACTTCTGGAACTCAAAAATCCTTTCTCTTTTCAAAAAGAAAGAAAAGAAGGAAGGAAGGAAGGAAGGAAAAAAAAAAAAAAAAAAAAAGCTCAACTCTTACAAATGAAATGGGCCAGGGCTCTTAAGGGATGGGCTCTGCTATCAGTTTAAATGTCATTTTGAAACTCCAACCTCCCACTTTGTTCCCCTTTGCTGTAGCACATGAGTGTCCCCAAGGTAACAAAGGATGCTAGACTCTGTGAGGCCACAGGAGGCAGGGGCAACAGGGTGAAGCTCACTTTCTCCAGCCATGCAAAACAGGCGTCCTCACCCTCCAGGCTGTCCTAAGACAGTGTGTCTTTTAACTCTCAGGCCCCACTGTCCCAAGCTCAGAGGCTGCCTATTGGGTGCAGCCACCCGACAAGATGGCAATGGACTGATTTCCCAGAACGAGATAACTGAAAGAGAAAGAAGCAGGCTGGGTGTCATGGAGAGCTGGGAAAGAATGCTAAGCCCTCTCCGCAGCAGGGCAGGCCAGGGCAGGAAGGGAACTGTTTTTAGGAAGCTCTGAGCCCTAGTCACTCGCTCTGACAGACAATATGTGGCATTTGAGGTCACAGCTCATCCTCTCTGTGTCCTGGTTTCCTCTTCTGCAGAGCAGGCACCATCACACTACAGCATGTGTCGTGGAAATGGATGAATAATCAGGGCCTCCCTGAAGCGCAAAGTCAGGAGTGGTGGCGAGGACATATCACTGGGAAACAGGAGAGATGTGTTCAAATGCCAAGTTGCAGCCCCGCCTGCGCACACGTGCTTCAAGCTCCCACGGAAGGATGCACTTCTGACTAAAGGCAGGAGTAGACAGCAGACCAAGCCTAGTAAATCTGTGTCATTCATAAAATGCCCCCTCCTCCTCCTCGTGGGATGTTCCCTGGGATGCTGTTAAGATGAAAAATTAAGCCCATCACTTTCTTTAGGTTGACTCAAAGTCCTAAAATGCTGTATCTGGAAGGACCCTCACCAGCTCTGGTTTGGTGGTCTTCAAGGTTGGTTTGAATTGGTAGACAGATGCTTCGAATAAATTTTGCATAGAACCCAATATAGCAAACAGGTAAGGGGAGCCGTAGAGGCCAACACTGAGGTTGCGGCTGTCTCCTGAGTCCGTCATCGCCGTCTGCATGTAATTCACGGTCTGACCTCCTCCTTGGAAGCCCCATCCCATCCTGCTGCTTGAAATATCCCAGTAAGCTCAACTCTCATTTGGCAGGTAAGTCACTAAGTGGAGAGGGGTTCAACTACCACCCTGCACGTCATGATTTCAGGCCCAGTCTATTCCCCTTTCTGCCACGCCGAGGATGAAGGAAGTAGTTAATAATGGTGTGATGGCAGTGGTGGGTGACAGTGGGGCCATAGCAGGCCAGCAGGGGGGAAGGCAGACAGAATGAAAAAGACAGAGACGGGCAACTTGGGAGGGGGAAGATGACACTGTGCTCTGCTTTGGTTCCTTGGGCAGGAGGACCACATCTCTTAAGTTACAACACAGCTCAAATTAACTGAGATCGGGGCTCGGCACCCGTACCACAGTGGTTATGGAGGGTTCGAATCCAGCCTAGGCCAGCTAAACAACAATAACAACTGCAACAAAAAATAGCCAGGTGTTGTGGTGGGTGCCTGTAGTTCCAGCTACTCGGGAGGCTGAGGCAAGAGAATTGCTTAAGCCCAAGAGTTTGAGGTTGCTGTGAGCTGTGACACCACAGTGCTCTACTGAGGGTGACATAGTGAGACTCTGTCTCAGAAAAAAAAAAAAAATTGAGATCGGCTAATACTGAAAGAAGCATTTTGTAAATTTTGTTGTTTCTTAAATCACTCAGTGTTAGAATGTTTGGGTCTTTCTCTGGAGTTTTTGCTGACCGATCTGTGAAAGGTCTGGAATGATTAAATCAATGCAGGAAAGTTGTAGAGATTCTGAGATTTTCCTGTTCCCCCTTGCCACTGTAATGGTTCACTTCACTTGTCAACTTCATTGGGCTAATGGGTGCTCATAGTAAACACAATTTTTTTTGGGGGGGGGACAGAGTCTAGCTCTGTTCCTTCAGGCTAGAGGGCAGAGGCATCATTGTAACCTACTGTAACCTCAAACTCCTAGACTCAAGTGATCCTCCTGCCTCAGTTTCTCCAGTAGCTGTGACTACCAGTAGCTGTGACTATAGGTGTGTGCCATGAGGCCTAACTAATCTTTTTATTTTTAGTAGAGGCTGGGTCTCACTCTTTAGTAGAGGCTGGTCTTGAACTCCTGAGCTCAAGTGATCCTCCTGCCTTGGCCTCCCAGAGTGCTAGGAATACAGGTGGGAACCACCACGCCCAGCCTTAAACACTGCCTGGGCACGTCTGTGAGGGTGTTTCTGGAAGAGATCAGGGTTTGAATTAAGGGGCTAAGTAAAGCACATGGCTGTCCCCAGGGTGGGTGGGCCTGATCCAATCTGTTAGGGCCTGAATGGGACAAAAGGTGAAGAAAGGAGGAATGCCCTTGTTTCCTGTCTTACTCTTTGAGCTAGGATGTCTCATCTCATCTTCTCCTGCCCCCAACTGGGATTTACACCACTGAAACCCGCAGGTCTTCAGACTCACACTAAGTTTCACCACCAGCTTTCCTGGGTCTCCAGCTTCCAGAAGGCAGATCTGGGATTTCTCCACTTCCCTAATAACAGGAACTGATTCCTTGTAATAAATCCCCTTAAAGAAGGTGAACATAAAGTTCATGTGCAGTTAGTAAACTAATTTAAATTGCATGTGAACTTTATGTCCACTCTGTATATTTCTATATATACACCTACTGGCTCTGTTTCTCTGGAGAGCCCAGATGACTACAGCTGCGTTTCCCTTAGCTATAATGCAGAGGGAGTCTTTAACATACCTGAAAAGCTGTTCATTCTACGAGGCTGTATGTACCTGCATCCACGTGCTGTGTACGGCTCCAGTGGTTATTATGATTTTGGGAGGGCAAATTAAACCACTTCAGTAGATTATTCCTTTTTTTATTTTTATTTTTATTTTGAGACCGAGTTTCACTATGTCGCGCTCAGTAGAGTCCAGTGGCATCACAGCTCACAGCACGTCAAACTCTTGGGCTTAAGTGATTCTCTTGCCTCAGCCTCCCAAGTAACTGGGACTACGGGCTACCACAACGCCTGGCTATTTTTTTGTTGCAGTTGTCATTGTTGTTTATCAGGCCCAGGCCGGGCTCAAACCACCAGCCTGGTGTATGTGCAGATGCCCTACTCACTGAGCTATGGGCACCAAGCCAATAGGTGATTTCTAACCTGACCCAAGGTCACACCCCCTTCTCTTAAAAACACCTGGGAGCAGGAAGACCATTTCTGGAGACAAATTGGGAAAAGTACCAGTGGCCAGCAAAGTCTTCCAATCCTTTGACCTAGAAACTCCACTTCTAGAAATTCATCCAAGAGGAAAATCAGAGATACAGACAGACGTATGCAAAAGCTCATTCACTGTGGTGCTCTTTATAACGTCAAAAATTAGGAATAACTTAACTGCTTGTCAACAGAGACTGGTTAAATAAATTATGGTATAAGCTACATAATAAAATAGCATGATGCCATTAAGGTCATTTGCAGGAAAATATTTAGTGTCATGGAAGTGTTTATAATTTATTAGGGGGGAAAGAAGGTGGTGCTTTTCATTACATATAAGAAGACCCCGTCTCTACTAAAAATAGAAAAATTAATCGGGTGCTATAGCACACACCTGCTAAGCCCAAAAGTTGCAGAGAGCTCTGATGAGGCTACTGCATTTTACCCAGGGCCCATGGAGAAAGACTCTGTCAATCAATCAACCAACTAACCAATCAAGTACTTTCTCGGTGAAAAGGACGTGAGCCTGAGAGGCAGCCCCGCCCCCAACCCCCAGCACTTCCGCACTGGGAAGCCCACAAGCGCCCGGGTGGTAACTGCGGCTGCGAGCGCAGCGCCCTTGTTCGGAGGGAGCAGGTGTGTGTGGCTTGCCTCTTCTCTCTGAACAGACGCAGTCTTTGGATTTGATTTACCAATTCTCTTATTTGGCCCATTAAACCGTCCTTTACGTTCCTCCCCTGTGTCACCCAAAGCACTGAGGCAGAATTCAAAAGCGACCCCTTCACCTTTAATCTACTTTAGGAACTAACCCATCGGGTACAATCGGAGCAGCTTTGCTGGGTTAGGCCGCCCCCGTGTGTCTCTAGAGGGAACTACCATCTAGTTCTTTGAAATATCATCACCGCTGGAATCAGTAATGCTTAATCATTTTTGTTTACCTACGCCAAGCACCTGCTATATCTGAAGCACCGTGGAGCAGATTCAAAAGTGATTAAGGCGTGGATCTTGGCTTCAAGAACTTACTGTTGGTAGGGACGAGCAGGAGACCAGCCTGAGCAAGAGTGAGACCCCATCTCTACTAAAACAGGAAAACTCGCCAGGTGTTGTGCTGGGCACCTGTAGTGCTAGCCATTGGAGAGGCTGGGGCAGGAGGATCGCTTGAGGCCAGGAGTCGGAGGCTGCTGTGAGCTAGCTGACGCCATAGCACTGTAGCCTGGGCGACACAGTGAGATTCTGTCTCAAAAACCAAAAAAGAAAAAGGGAAGAACAGACTTGCAGAAAGAAACTCTAAGGAGGTAGGAAGCAACTAATGCCTTTCACTGCTGATCAGCAAACACGCTGGGAAAGCTGAAGAAGGCAAAGATATTCCAGCTGTGGGGGCATCAGAGCTAGCTTTGTGGACGTGGCCTTTGCTGAGAACCTTAAAGACTGGGCATAATTGAGGGCCGTTCATGCTTCCACTCACTCATAAAATATTTTAAGCAGCCGTAACTCAAATCATCAAGGCAGAAGAGTGCAGGGTCAATGGAAGATGAATAGCAAGGAGTCTTACGTTTGCAAAGTGTGGATTTGTGAAGGATAACGGACGTCGTGAGTTAGGACTTGAACACGTCGGGCTATAAACTTGTACTTCCCTGGGTGATACAGTAGGCGCCAGAGAAGGTATTTAAACAGAGAAGTGATGCTTGTTTATTTTTTTTTAATGTATCCAACAGTCTCATTCAACAAATACCATTGTGCCTACCTGTGCCACTGTGAAGCATGAGTATACAGTGGTGAGAAAATCACCCCCAGCTGTGCCCTCACTGACTCACAGCACAGTCAGAAGAGGCAAAAAAGAAACACACATACACTCAAGTAAACGATGGATGGTTGACGTGGTGATTAGACAGATGGAAAAATTAGTATTTGCCAAATCTACACCAATGTGGAACGAGAGGAGTGGAAGCTGGACACACTGTGTGACTTGTATGAAAACCTGACCATCACCCAGGCAGTCATCTTTATCAACACCTGGAGGAAGGTTGATTGGCTCACTGAGAAGACGCATGCCCGAGATTTCACTGTGTCTGCCATGCATGGAGATATGGACCAAAAGGAACGAGATGTGATCAGGAGGGAGTTCCGTTCTGGCTCTAGCCGAGTATTGATTACCACTGACCTGCTGGCCAGAGGCATAGATGTGCAGACAGGTTTCTTTAGTCATCAACTATGATCTTCCCACCAACAGAGAAAACTATATCCACAGAATTGGTCGTGGTGGACAGTTTGGCCGTAAGGGTGTGGCTATCACCATGGTGACAGAAGAAGAGAGGACTCTTAGAGACATCGAGACCTTCTACAACACCTCCATCAAGGAGATGCCCCTTGACGTTGCAGACCTCCTCTGAGAGAGGCTGTCCTGCTACCTAGCCCCAGCCAGCGTTCAATCTTGGGGGGCTGAGGAGCAGCAGGAGGGGGGAGGGAAGGGAGCCAAGGGATGGACATCTTGTCTTTTTTTTCTTTTTTCTTCTTTGAATAAATGTCACTTTTTGAGGCAAAAGAAGGAATCGTGAACATTTTAGACACACTTTTCTTTGGGGTAGGCTCTTGCCCCAGGTGTCATCTCTTCTCCCAAAAGACACTAATCCATTTCCCTAACCTAGTCACCTCCAGATCCCAGAGGCTCTCTCCAGCCCAGCTGAATTCCTTTAAAAATGAGTCAAGGTTATGTCACGCAACCTCATTTGCTGGACCAAATCTGAAGGCAGACTCCCCTGAAACAAGTGAGGTTGTGGGGGAGAAGGGGAGACAACATGGTAGCCATTTTTACCTTGTTTTGTATAGTATTTATTGATTCAGGAACAAACCCAAAATTCTGAATAAAATGATTTGGAAACTGCCAAAAAAAAAAAAAAAGGCACAAAATTTCAGTAATGCCTGATGAATAAGTTCTGGAGATCTAGTGTGCAGCCTGGTGGCTATGGTTAATAAGAGTGTATTACATACTTGAAATCTGCTAAGAGAATAGATCTTACGTGTTCTCTTAACACAAAAAATGGCAACGCTGTGTGGTGAAGTAACTATATATACATATATCAAAATATCACTGGGCTCAGTGACTTACACCTGTAATCCTAGCACTCTGGGAGGCCAAAGCAGGTGGATTGCTTAAGCTCAAGAGTTTGAGACCAGCCTGAGCAAGAGCAAGACCCTGTCTCTAAAAAATAGCTGGACATTGTGTTGGATACCTATAGTCCCAGTTACTGGGGAGGCTGAGGCAAGAGGATCACTTTGAGTCCAGAAATTTGAGGTTGCTGTGAGCTATGATGCCACATCATTCTACCAAGGACAACAGAGACTGTCTCAAAAAAAAAAAAAAAAAATCACTTTGAATGAATATATGCAATGCAACTTCTCCATCGCAGCTGTCATCAGACAGGTGTAGACGGGTGGGGAGAAATGCCCTCGGAAGTCTAATCCACTGAGGTGGGGCACTTAGAGGGGAGAGGCAGGAGGCGAATCAGGAGGAGGCTGCAATTGTCTTGATGGAATGCAGGAACAGGACACAGGCTGGAGAGGGCAGGAGGGACAGTGTGCAACACAGAAATACCTCAACCAACTCCCAGGGTGGAGGGCCCTTGAGGGAAAATGCAGGGGTCAGAAGGCACCCAGGGGCCGGGAAAGCTGTGATCCTGTGTGGCTGTCACAAGCAGAGGGCCACTGGCTGAGTCAAAGGAAGAAGTTGGTGGAAAGAAAGCAGAGGATGGAGTTGGACTGGACGCTCTCAACTGTGGGGATCAGGGAGGAAGGAGAGTTCATCCCGCAGTGGGAGTGTCGCTGGGATTGTGATACTCCGACTTCTGACTTAGCTGAGTTTTAGGGCCAGGGGGGTCGAAGAGAAAATCCTCCGGGGGGGTGGGGGGCAAGGAAGGACTGAGACTATCCTGGCGGGGCTGGGGGAATATTGAGGAGAGGAAAGGTAAACAAAACACCCAGAGCTTAAGGCAGCTCTAAGAGGGAAACACAAAAGTGCAAAGCACCTGAAATATGTCCACCTATTAGGCATTGTGTTAAATTATGTTCTGTTATGTAATTTAACATTAAATTACAGTAATGCTATCTTAAATTATACCATGACCACAACAGCTAACCGTGTGCCTAGTCTGATGTACCATGCTCCCTCATACTATGGGCACATCAGGAGGCCTGTATGTATCATTTCACTTAAGGGCAAACATTTCTCCCCAACTGCCCTGCTCAGGCCCCCTTCTCAGCCCCTTACACTTATTAACTCCCCCTTGAGGTAGGTAGTGGTATTACCCCTCTTTTACAGCCAAAGTAACAGAGAGGTTAAGTAAAATGTTCAAGGTCACACAGCAATTAGGTGGTGAAGCCAAGCCCTGACACTTGGCTCATCAGCTGGCTTCTATGCCACTTTTCATATCGTATTAGAATCACAACCTTTGGCATAAAAGCCAGTTGCTCAGGCCAAAATACTTAGTCATCCTTGACTTCTCTCCCACTCCGAACTATTGTAATGCCCTAACTCCATTTTGTACATAAAGCCAGACTGCATTTTGTTCCAGAGGTCCTCAGACTTTTTAAACAGGGGGCCAGTTCACTGTCCCTCAGACCATTGGAGGGCTGGACTATAGTTTAAATAAAAACTATGAACAAATTCCTATGCACACTGCACATATCTTATTTTGAAGTAAAAAAACAAAACGGGAACAAATACAATCACACCGTCTCATGTGGAGTTTGAGGACCCCTGCTTTGCTAAGGGCTTTCAACACTCCCCCATTAAGCGCAGGTGAAAGTTGCGGAGTTTAGCAAAATCCTGTGAAACCATACCTTTCCCTTGTAAGCACTGCTCTTACCCTATAGAGCTAACCTTGCAGTCGGCTTGCATTAAGGAATCCCCCTCCCCTATCGAAAGCACCTTATAAAAAGTTTGTGCCCCTGCTTCTGGGGGAAGTTGTGGTGTGAGCCTGCTCTTGACTGCCAGCCAGTAAAGGACCCTTCCTTACAGTGTGCTGGCGTTTCTCTATTCCACTCACTTCGGGAATAACACTATCAGCAGACCCTGCCCACTCCACCTGGCATGAGACAAACCCAAATATTTTCTGAATGTATCAAAGTATTATTTCTCCCATTTGACAGACGAGGAGACAGGCTCAAGGTAATGTGCTAAGGCCAACCTAGTAACCTAGAAACTAACTACCCAGAGCTGAACCTGCCTCTTCTCTCTCTCCCACTGACGTGGTGGGAAGTTGTCCCTCTGCTTCTAGTTAGCAGACCCCCCCTTTCTCCCCACCACTATCTCAGCCCTTCTGCCAAAGTTCTCCACAATAGTCAGGCAAATATCACTGGACGGTGGTATATTCTATTTAGCTGCAACTCAACCTGATCGATGCCAGAAGGCCAACAGCCTACCCTCTCTTCTTGAATTACGGAAACATGATTAAACCTTCTGTCTGTGTGGCAGGATTATAACTATTGTAAGATTTTGCTACGATGCAAATGCAGGAGGTGCAGAGGATAGAAACGAGTGGGTACCGGCTCCCGCGGTGGCTTTGGGACTTGGTCTAATCATTGGTCTCTTGCCCCTTCCTCATCAAGGGCCTGTGAATGCTATTGGTGATGTGTCTCTGGCCTCCCGGGGTTGTCCTCCTTTAACATCATTTCATAAATCCAGCATTAAACGTTCCTCCAACAAATGATTTCTTCCACTCCAGAAGGTCTCTATCATGGTCACCATTAGGATCCTCTAACTTTTCAAGCTCATTGAGAATGTTACCTGCAAGAATGACCTTGTGGAACCCAATACACCCTCCCCCTCACTTCATACTATGCTTCCGCCTCCCTGACCTGAAGGGACTGTGTTTGTTTTGTTTGCGACACCTGGCCAAACTCAAGAATCTATGTTAAGTAGGGTAAAAGAATGTTAGTTTCACTCACCCCCCCATGTGGTTTCTAAATTAATTTTCACCCAACTTGAGGCCTGGGTCCTTGTGAAGAAATTTAAGCTTGCAAAGGGCATGTGGGTAATGGCTGGTGGGTAATAAATAAAATATACAATCATAAAACTAGTGGACTAAAAAGAACCTGCGGCTGTAGCAACTATGAGAGCCTGAAGCCTTTCTGCTTTATGGGTGTTTGACTCTCCCATGGCTTTATGGGGGAGGGGCAGATGGTGGGAGGAAGATGAGGGTGGGAAGCTGGAACTTGAGAATCATTTACCTACATCTCCACGGAAAATAAGCCCCCCATCTTCACCATTGCCCCTTCACACCGTGTCATTACATGGCTATCTTAGAAAGGCCTGAAATAAATTTTTTTTTTTTAAAAGAAAGTTTAAAAACTATGAGAAGCTGAAGATCTGAACTTTGCTTCCCTCTGTCTGTACCCCGAAGAGGTCTAAATCTTCCTCCATTCCTACCTCAAGCCTGAGACACCAGCCTCCCTGGAACCGTCTTTTTATTCCGCAACGTTTTTTTATTTCTGCAATGTTCTACCAAGCATCCGTGGGTCTTTAAAGGAAATGTGAAAAGGTAGCGAAGACACATCTGTGCGGCAAAGACATGTGGCACAGAGAAGGAACACATGAAGCAAAGTCAGAGAGACACCTGCCAGCAACCTAGAAATCAAACTGTGTCAGGGAGAAGGCCCGCGTGGAAAATAGATTAGAAGGGCACCGAACAAGGGAGAAGAAAGGCAAGCAGCCCTACAAAAATTGATGAGAGCCAGAGGAGGCCAGGGGCAGCAGCCTAAATTTGAAAAGAGTTTGCGCTGCTTAGTCATGTCGACTCCTGCTCGGATAATGCCACCCCGTCCACCTGCACTTCCCTCTGCATGTTCACCACTCTCAACCCAGGCTACAAGCTCTGAAAGAAATTTGGGGAGGAACAGGACATGAAAGAAATGGGGAGAGAAGGCATAGGAATTCAGATGAGGACCAAACCCTCCATCCACAGCAGCATCCAGCATCCTCCTGCAGCCCCATCCAGGCGCTGACCACTGCACTTAGCACCAGCAAGGCTAGTCGCACCTCTCTGAACCAGGTCATGATACCAGGTGGTCCTGGAGTTAAGAGAGATGGATGGCATCGGTACAGGCACTCGCACGGGGTTGGGGGGTTCTACAGAGAGCAACTGTTGTTATTCAATAAAACTGAGAAGCAGGTGGAAATTGTCATCTCTAAAACTTTATGGTCTCATCTGTGACTTCCAGGCTCCAAGCTCCTGCCTTTTCTTGAAGCCCTGTACACCTCTTCTCTCTCACACCAACTCCCATGCTGGGTGGAGCAAGAGGCTTCACCTCCTTCGGATCAAACCTCCCTCCAACCTCCAAGTGAAGCTGATCTTAGTAAGGCGACAAATGTCTTCCGCAGGTGGACTTTGGCCCATGAAGTGGTCATCTTGATCTGGCTTTTTGACCCTGCATCACCTGTGGCACTTGGCAGGACTAAGAAGGCAGATGACAAATCCCAGCATAGACTCGGGTGCTTTAGAAATTTGACTTTATTTTAGTCATGAACTTACTTTCCATTTCAAACCCGCATTCTACCGGGTGGTAGAAACCTAATCTAAAATGTGGGTCTTGCCTGGTGTGAGGGCTCACTCCTATAATCCTAGCACACTGGGAGGCTGAGGTGGGAGGATCATTTGAGCTCGGAATTCAAGACTAGCCTGAGCAAGAGGGAGACCCCATTTCTACCAAAAATAGAAAAATTAGCTGGGTGTTACAGCCGGCGCCGTGACCCCAGCTACTTGGAGGCAGGAGGATCACCTGAGCCCTGGAGTTAGAGGTTGCTGTGAGCTGTGATGACCTCACAAGGGAACTCTACCCCTGATGACAGGGTGAGACTCTGTCTCCAGAAAACAAATAGAATAGGGGCATCGAAGAAAGGACACCAGCAGCATTCCAAGGTCAGCGTCTGGGTGGGCTGCACCTCCTCTGTGAACCCCTCCCAGTTCCCCCAGGCCCCGGGCATTTCCCCAGGCGGCGGTGAAACAATTCCTAAGGAGTCACTGCTCAGGCCTCTCACCTCCACGCAAACCACGTTTTCCAGGCTGTGTTGCAAAATGAAGGCGCGGGGGAGGGGAAGGGGCGGGGCCTCGGGGGCGGGGCGAGGCGGACAGGGGGCGGGGCGGACAAGGGGAGGGGTAAGGGGAGGAGTGTTCAGGGGAGGGGGTAAGAGACGGGGTGTTCAGGGGGAGGGGAAGGGGCGGGGCGTCCAGGGGGCGGGGCGGAAGTTACGTCCGACTTTCGCACCCGGCTCCGCCTTCAGCCTCGCCCCCGAGAGCGGCACCTGCGGCCTGCCTGGTGTCATGATCTGGTGGCATCTGGCCCCTGTCTCTCGGGCTGCCATGGCGGCTGTGCGGGCCTTTGGGACGAAGGGCACCTGCTGGTTCCCTCGAGGCCCGTGCGCCCGGCTGCCCGCCCGCTTCTGCAGCCAGAGGCCGGCCGGGGCCGGGGGCCCGGAGTCCGAGGCGCGGCTCACCTGTGCGCGGCAGCGGGACGGCATCAGGTCAGCCCGCGGGCCGGGCGGGGCTCCTGTCGGTGGGCCCGGGCTGTGGTCAGGTCCCCCTCGGACCTGCCGCTCGGGCTCCCAGGGGAAGGACGGTGGCAGGACACACACGAGAGTTCTGGAAGTGGACCTGCCCTGGACGGCCTCAGCACTCCCCCACCCCAGGCCCTCAGGGCAACTGAGCCTTACTGGACCTGGGGCCGGCTGTGGGCCGTGTCGCCCTGGCCTTCCCAAAGGCCCTTCAGAGGAGGGCTGTGCCCCCTCAGGAGCCTGCCCCGGATCCAGGGCCACTCCTTGGCGCTTGGCCAGAAGTGCCAGCCTGGGGCTGTGGGTAAATAGGATGAAGGACATAGCGTCCTGAGCTCTGCCCTTTGGGCAACTAGCCTAAAACTCTTAAAACACACGTCGGTGCACAGACTGGAAACTGGACGATGGAGTAGGAAAAGCTGGAGGGCCCTGTCCAGGCCTGACCCTGAACTTGCTTGCAGGGCGCAAAAAAAGCAGCCTATGCAGCATGTTGCTGCACTTGTGAGCTACAAATCAAACTGGTAGACAAGAGGCTTTATTCTCCTTCCCTGATAAGTATACCTTCCTGAGACTGGAAGGCAGTGTCTGAATTCATAATCATCAGATTCCTAGCTAGTTGGTCCTCAGAAGGGCTGGATAACTGCTCTTTCCTTTTCTTCCTACCCTCCTCTCATCCCCTCCCACTTCTCTGCAGACACCCCATCTGGCATGTCTGAATTGTCCGTCCCCTCACCCCTATAGACCATTGCTCTTGGCTACCCTTGGGCCTAGGGGTGCCCACTGCAGAGGTAGGGAATTCCAGGGTTCCTCACCCCTATAGACCATTGCTCTTGGCTACCCTGGGCCTAGGGGTGCCCACTGTAGGGGTAGGGACTTCCAGGGTTTCTGTAAGGGTAGCAGGGTGTGGAGGGGGGCATTTCCATTCCCTGTGGATTCTGTGCTCATCTATAGGGGCAGCACTACAGGAAAGCAGCTAGGGTGGGCTCTAATAGACAAGGCCTTCACAGGACCCTTCTTGTCCATTTTTAAGGGTAGTTCTTCTGTAAATGTAGTTACATCTGGTCAGAAACCTGAGTTCTGGGCACAGGAGCCAGATGACAAAAGACCAGTTGAGTTCCTCCAAGTTAAACATGAATCAGAAAGGGAAGCGATTGGCACAATCTGTCATAATCACTGGTAATCTTCAGTGGGAAGGAAAGGCCTCAGCCAGGTGCTAAAGTGAATCAATGTTAGGACCTGGCAGGCTCTGCAAATGTCCCTTTTCAAAGCCATTCCTTGCACAGACGACACTGTCACGTCAGCTGGGTTAGCTCTGAATACTATGCTAGGCACCCGCAGGCGTTATCCCTAATTCTAATGATGACCTGCAAGACAGGCATAATCCCACTTTGTAGTGAGAACACAGGTTCAGAGAGGTGACAGCCTGTTCAAGGCCACATGGCCAGGAGATAAGATCACCAGGAGCCTCTGGGGGCAGGTCCCTCTGCCCCCAAAGTTATTCCTGCACTGCCACCTCACCACTTGCCACTTGGGTTTAGCAGCGATGACGGAAACCTGCAGTCCAAGTCCCCTGGCCTGGCTAGGGAAGTAAAGATGCTATTTTCTTTATTATTCATTCAGCAGGTGATATTTACTATCTTCTCCACATGTGAGCCCGACAGCCTCATTCCAGGAACCTTCTCGGGGTTTACAGTGATCTTCAGACAGCTCAGGGCACTTACAGGGACCATCTCTTGCCACTAGACTTTTTTTTTTTTTTTTTGGTAGAGTCTGGTTTTATTGCCCTCTGTAGAGTGCCTTGGCGTCACAGCTCACAGCAACCTCCAGCTCTTGGGCTTAGGTGATTCTCTTGTCTCAGCCTCCCAAGAAGCTGGGACTACAGGCACCTGCCACAACTCCCAGCTATTTTTTTTGTTGCAGTTTGGCAGGGGCCGGGTTTGAACCCGCCACCCTCCGTATATGGAGCCAGCGCCCTACCCACTGAGCCACAGGCACCACCCACCACAAGACTTCTATCACATGCCCCGGTGGTGACTGTCACTGGCTATTGATGTGAACACCTCAGTTTCTGTCTCCCTGTGATCAAAGAATGAATGTGAGGGACATGCCGATTTAAGTAAGCAAGCGAAAGGTTTAATCTGATAGTACACTCCAAACGGGGTTGGAGCAGGCACGTGGCCCACAGACTGCAGCTCTAGGTCTGCTGGGGCTTCTCTGTTCCTTTCCTCTGACCTATCTTATTCTTGATGTCTGCCCTGCCCCTTTTTATTGACCAATGGGGACATTGTCTATTTCCTGCTATAGGGCAGGAGAGTTTTTCACTTTACATGATACCACTGGGGTGTGTGTGGGGGGGGGAACTGTAATGTCAGATGTGCCCTGTGTTGTTTCTGGTGACACTTGTGCCTGCCCTTCTCTTGTAATTGCTAGGGTATGTTCTTTTACTCAGGATCCCGTTCATGCTTCTGTTGTCTTATTTTTTCTACCTGTGCACCTACCTGTGCTAAGCACCTGTGACACTCGTGGTTATTCTTTTCTTGCTATCATCACATACGTGAATCCTGTCTATTCACACTGCCCCTCCTGCGGTTCCTCTGCTCCTTCTTACTTTCTTACCCATGTGCACAGCAACCTCCTTCTTAAAGTGGATAGTACGGGGGAAGCTCTCCAGGCCGGGCTTCACGTGTAGCCGTTAGAGAATTCAGACTGGTGAGAGTTGGAGGAGGAATCACTGACAGGGTGAGATGACTATCTGAGTAAGGAAGGGGTGGGGATCTAGACTGACTTTCGGTTTCTGGCTTGGACAACTGAGTGGTAGTGCAGAGGGGAGGGAGGGAGGACAGGGGCATGTTTGGAGATGCAGGGAGAGATGCCCAAGGAACACATGGGTGGAGAGGCCCAGGGCTCAGCTCAGAGGTGGCAGCTGACGTCAAGGCCATTGGTGAAGTTGCCTGAGACGAGTGTATGGAGCAAGAAGAGGACAGAGGATGAAACAGAGTCGCTGGCATTTAGGGGCTAGCAAAGCCCATGAGAGAAGTTAGGAGCACAAAACAGCCAACAGAGAAGAAGTCTGTTTCCAGAAGGACAGCGTGATGGTGGCGGCTGGTGGATTCAGATCTGGTAGTTAGGTGACTGGTAAGAGCACTTTGGCTGCAGTGGTAGGAACAGAAGCCTGGTGAACTCAGCAGATTGCAACACTGACAGTGTGTAATGTGTTAGCCAGAGGATAATGGGACACATATGAACAGCAGGGGTGTTCGGGGGCTGGAACTTCTTTACGCAATATTGCCTAAGTCCTTAGAATTTAAGCACATGTCACCCTTGAGATGGAAGCTCTTCACTGCAACAAGTAGACTCATTATTTTATCAGAAGGTTTGTAAGCAATTCTGTCGCTACCACCACCAATTACAAGTTTTGAAGTCCATGAGCATCTCAGCTACAAGTGAGTTTTGGACTTAAGAGAGAGCACGTCTATGAGGAGCAGCAGGGCAAACAGCACAGCCACCCAAGGACTGCAGCCAAGTGGAGATGGTATTCCCAAGAAGTGGCTGTTCTTACGGCACGGAAACGAATTCAGCCATCCAAGTTTTCCAGAAATCAACGACACAGAATGCTGTTTCAGAAGGACCCTGAGCTGACTGCATACCAGTAGGCGTATCAGATTCAAAAAGAACAGAAAAGGCAGGAGGGGACTGATAGGAAATGTAGAACCATAACCTAGTGTTTGATTCATTGCCCCTTTCTTACAAGAGTAAAAATAAGACGTTGCTGCAGCCGGGCAGTGGGTAACAATACAGGTTATTCTATTCGGCAAGTGGGGTGCCTTAAAATAGCAAGCAGGCCCTTGGAAGAGCAGGGTTTTGTGCACTGATGTGTCCAGAGGAGCCCTCTTGCTTTGTGGCTTTGTCCTTGAATTCTCCACGCATCTTCCCATTCTCAGCGTGAATTATTTTGCAGAATGACAGGATACCAGTATTTAAAAAAAAAAAAAAAAAGGTGAAACAAATCATGTCGTGGGTATACCAGCTGCCTTTCCTTCGGGGTGGGTGGGAGGAGATGGGGGAGCATTTTCATTCTTGGCTCCGTTCCTAACCTTATTCTGAAGAACACTGGGAAGAAGTGAGCTGAAGGGAGCCGTATTTGTCAGCTTTCTCTGGCTCCTGCTGCTGTCATTCAAAACGTGTCCTCTCCGTCCCGGCAGCGATGATTCTAGAACCGCTGAGACTTGCCCTTTCTGTGGAGGTGGCAGTCGTGATTCTGACAGCAAACATGGGGAAAAGGAGAAACAAATCAAGGGAAGAGAGATTAAAAAAAAAAAAAAAAAAAAAAGACTACATTTCAGGGCATCTTTTTCTTGTTTTGACTTAGCTGTAACTCCGGAGAGCCAGCAGGGAGCCAGCCAGACCCCCTCCATTGGCACTGAGCACCCGCACTTCTCTTTTCTTGGGTTTTAAAAATAGCTCCCAAATTAGAGAAGAATTGCAGGGTCCTCCTCACTCATGCTGACTGGTGCGTGACCCACTGATTATAAAATGTTCTTCACAGGGACATTGTCTTGAACAATCCGAGGAAAAGGAATGCCTTGTCACTTGCAATGCTCAAGTCTCTGCAAAAGGACATTCTTCATGAAGCTGAAAGCAAAGATCTGAAAGTGATTGTAATCTCAGGTATAAACTGATACCCAGCCTTAGTGTCCTGCCGTGCTCAGGAGAGGTCACAACAATTCTCTGGTTAGCTGGGTGTTTCCTCGCTTAACTGGAGAATTGAATTGAACCTTTACAAGAACATTAATTATGGAAAACTCTTAGGGGCTTGGTTAAAACGCTATTAACCTGAGGAAATTATAGGAAGGACAGCTGTTTAGTGAAAATATCATACAAGGCCAGGGCAGTGGCTCACCCCTGTAATCCTAGCACTCTAGAGGCTGAGGTGGGTGATCACTTGAGCTCAGGAGTTCAAGACCAAGAGCAAGAGCAAGACCCAGTTTCTACCCAAAATAGAAAAAATAGCCAGGTATTATGGCAGGTGCCTGTAGTCCTAGCTACTTGGGAGGCTGAGGCAGGAGGATCACTTGAGCCCAAGGGTTCAAGGGTGCTGTGAGCTATGACGCCACGGCACTCTACTCAGGGCAACAGAGTGAGACTCTGTCTCAACTCAAAGGGAAAAAAAAAAAACACTGTCTGATTGGACATTTCCATACTTGGCTGTGCTTTTCTTTCCATCAAAATCAGAGAATCAATTTCCTCATGGACCTTATGAAATGAGTTCAATCACTAATCCTTGTGGCAGATGAGCTAGTCAGCCAGGACCTATGAGGACATTTGATTGGTTTATCCTTCCTGTTTTGTTTTGTTTTTTTTTTTTGGTAGAGACAGAGTCTTACTTTATCACCCTCAGTAGAGTGCTGTGGTATCACACAACTCATTTCCAGCAACCTCCAACTCCTGGGCTTAGGCGATTCTCTTGCCTCAGCCTCCCGAGTAGCTGGGACTACAGGCGCCCGTCACCACAACATCCAGCTATTTTTTCTGTTGCAGTTTGGCTAGGGCCGGGTTTGAACCTGCCACCCTCGGTATATGGGGCTGGCACCCTACCCACTGAGCCACAGGCACTGCCCTGTCCTCCTTGTTCTTAGCAGAAAAATATACTGTATGATGCTCTATGATGCTTTGTTTCGCATACTCAGGTTATCTTTTCACTTGTTAACTAAAATGTATAACTATTGTGTATGCTGAAGGCAAAACAAATTAGAGTTCGTAGAGTCCAGCTGCCACATGGGGTGTTACCTGTATGCAGTAAGGCAGCCAGCTTCTTAACGAGATAATTTCCTCCCTTGTCAAAAGAGAGTACTATTGCCTTCCGCTATAACCACAGCCAAAGGGAAACAGGAGAAAGTGTTATCCGTTTATGAGTGGAATGACACTTTGTGGCCGATACTGAAGACAATATGACAGCTGCCGCATCCCTGAATCCCTCATCTGTAAAATAATGAGCTCAGGCTAGAGGGCACCTGAGGTCCCTTTTCATCATCCCGGTTCAACCCCTGTCGCTGGCCACCACCCTAAGCTAGATGACAGGTTGACTGCCTGTGGCATGGGATGGCATGAGTCGCTACGCTCAGGCAAGACCAAGTCGCAAACGCTCTGTAAAAAATAACCTTCACGTTGGTCACGGGGCATTCTTGTATAACTGCGTATTTTCCTCAGTTTCCATCTTGGATGTCAGGATACAGATGCCTCACCTTGCATTTTTCATCACAAAATTCTGGCTGTAACTTTCCAAGGGAACTGGAACTAATTTTCCCAAAATTGAGCCATCCATTTTCTCTAAATGAAAGTTTGCTGCAGTTATTCAGTAGACAGGCCAGTGAACTGCCCACCTCTGGCTGTTTATATCTTTTTCTTTTCTTTCCGCAATTGAAAACATTTGCAGCTGAGGGGCCTGTTTTTTCTTCCGGACATGATTTAAAGGAACTGACCAGTGAGCAAGGCCAAGGTTATCACGCCGAAGTGTTTCAGACCTGTTCCGAGGTAAGCCAGGATGACAGTCAGCGTTGCAAACTTGAAAATGAAGATTACATTAAATGTTGTGTTAACCTTCTAGCTTATGGATAGGATTTTGTCTGTGAGACCTGAGCACCAGAGAGGGACTGAAAACCCTGTGATCATTGAATCCTTCATCCAAACAGCTATTTGGTTTAGACTTTTAAGAGATGGCCATAATTTGCTGTTGATTTTGTTGTGCAGAATATATGCTGTTACCCGTAGCTACCAACTCCAGCATCATAGGGGCGTGGCTTGGTAGACAAGTTTTCAGTAAGAGGTAAAAAGTGAAAATGCGTATCTTTAGAGGGGAAGGACCTAGGATTATGCTAATTTTACAAATTGTTAAACTAAAACAACTCTGTTAAGTGGGAAAGAAAGCATCCCTAAAGGGAACAGCAACAATGGTTTTGGAAATTACTCTGAAATCTTTCGTTCAACCAACCTTTATAACCAACCTACCTCCAAGTAGGAAAAGTAACCTCTTCCTTTTTGCTGCTTTTCTGCCTCTTTTACCATATTAAGGAGGAAAATTGCCAACAGCCACAGAGGAAAGAGAGTTCTCAGATGGTTTATAAATGCACTAAATCAACCCTGCATAAGAAAAGGTTGGACATAGAAGCCAACACATGAGTATTGAGCACCCACGGTAGCGTCATGCAGGTACTTGTAAGGTATTGAGTAAGATATAACAGAAAAAAAAAATCCTGCCAAACAAACTGTACGTACACAACAGTTTTGTGACCCGACCCTAAACTTACTTCACCTAATTTTTCATTCATTCATTCACTGACTGATGCGCTCACTTGGTCATTAATGATTGGACACATATTGAAGGATCCCTGCTATGCAGACAAGACAGAGGTGAGCAACAGGGAGGTGAGAGGAAAGAGATTAAGATAGGTTCTTGAACGTCATTTGTTGTCTTTGCCCTTCTAGAAACCCATAAAGAGATCAGGGTATATTTTTTCTCATTTCATGGAAAGACAAACAGGAAAGTGATTCACCTGCAGCTTCTTGTGGAGGTAGAAGCAAGCTAGAAGCTAGAAGTAAGACTTAGGTCTTTGTTTCCTGCACTGATGGTGTTTATGGAACATTCTGCTCTTGGGTTGGCTGAGGCTTGATGCTTTGAAAGTGTTTTTCTAATACGTGTTACGTTTGGCTAAAGAAAACCATCAGAGAAAACCAGTAGAACCTTTCCATCCTCCCTCAAGGGTCTGCTTTTATCTGTCTGCTGTGGTGATCTCATGAACTGAGAACTGAACAGGTTAGCAGAGGGCCATAGGGGAGGCCAGGCTTCTTTCGAGGATAAAGGCAGATTCCTTGGAAGCACCTCCACCTCGAAAAAGACGCTGCATAAAAACAGGCTGTCACCCTGAAAAAGAAAGATGGGAGTGAAGGTGGATTGACTGTCTTGGATAAATGAGCAACATGGACTTGTGCAACACTTCAATTTCCAAGTGTAATCAACAGGCAGATTGGAAGAGAAGGAGCTACAGAGTTCATTGCTCAGCTCAGGCATGAGAGAATTGGGTTTTTAGAAAGGAAGGTAGAGATACCTGAGTTAGCACAGCAGCTAAAAACACTAGCAACTTTGTTACAGGCCAGGAGTGCCGCACACTAGTTAATTACTTACAGATCCGGAGCAGGGCATATTGAGGAGAAGAATGAGAATGGGAAGAAGGTGGTCATGGAAGAGTGAACGTGACCCTCCGTGGGGCTGGTTTGGTGGCTTGTGCTAGAGACCTGCCCTTGTCTCTGTTCTAACATCCTGTTGAAATTTGGAGATGCAAACTCAAGCCCAGAAATAACTTGGAATCCTCAGTGATGCTCTTAAAGCAGACAAGGGCAGAGTTAAATTTATGTCACATCTTGGGGTAGGCAGAACTGAATATGGTACAATTCTGGAAGGGCAAACAGGAAGTCGAACCAATTCTTGACTCTGGCTTTTTCTGCCGAGCTCCTTCGTTACGTAGGTTCCCTTTGTCTTTTCTGAGCTGCTCTCTAACTTTATTTAAGATGTTTTCCATTATGAAAGTAATAAGTCCTTGCCATTAAAAAATTTTAAAAATCAGGCAGCACCTGTGGCTCAGGGGGTAGGGCACTGGCCCCATATACTGAGGATGGCGGGTTCAAATCCAGCCCCAGCCAAACTGCAACAAAATTTTTAAATCTAGAAGCATAAAAGGAAGAAAAATAGATCACAGATGCTATACCATATTTGTACCACCTAAAAAGAACTTAATATTTTACTGTATTTCTTTTTTTTTCTAGAAAGCCTAAGTCAGAGCCCATATATTTCTTTTAAATGATTTTTTCTTTTTCTTTTGAGACAGAGTCTCAAGCTGTCGCCCTGGGTAGAGTGCCATGGTCTCACTCACAGCTCACAGCAACCTCAAACTCTTGGGCTTAAGCAATTTTCTTGCCTCAGCCTCCCAAATAGCTGGGACTACAGGCGCCCGCCACAATGCCCGACTATTTTGTTGTATTGTTGCAGTTGTCATTGTTGTTTTAGCTGGCCCAGGCCGGGTTCAAACCCACCAGCCTCCATGTATGTGGCCGACGCCCTGCCCACTGAACTACAGGCGCCGCCCTTAAATGATCTTTTTCATGTGTACGTATTTGAGTAGCCACATACAGGTGTGATTATAGCGTATAATTGTGTAATATGATTATAGCACAGAATGGTTACCATGTGTCAGATGTATTTTAAGCACTTTAGGCACATTAATGTGTTTAATTGTCATGTTCTATTATACGCATTTTATAGATATGAAAACAGAAACAGCAGTAATCTTATTATACGCATTTTATAGATATGAAAACAGAGGGACTAAGTGACTTGTCCAGGGCTAGGCAGTCAGTAAGTGACAGCCTGGGCATCAGCCCCCGACAGCCTGGCCCCAGACCACAGCATAAGCTCAAGAATGCCAGAGTATTCTACTCAGAGCATCCAGTTCAGTTGACATTGCAATTTACTTATTTTTTATAGTCTTTTGCTGTTATAAAACAATGATTTGGTGCGTATCTTTGATCATAGAGCTTTCAGATTATCTCCTTTTCGAGATCAAAGGTGTAAGCATTTTTAACGTTACTGAATATACACATTGCATTCCCTAAGCATTTTTCTACCAGATTGTACGAAATCCATTCAGAGATGGCGGGCAGGGCACATAGACTGTTCAACTCTAATCCCCACCAGTTGGCTTTTCATAAGAAACTTCACGGAGGGATGGAAACGACACTCAGATCTAAAAGTATTTTCTTTGTTGCTAGACTTTAGACATTCTGTTTGTTTTGTTTTTTTTTTTTTGCAGTTTCTGGCCAGGGCTGGGTTTGAACCCGCCACCTCCAGCATATGGGGCCAGTGCCCTACCTCTTTGAGCCACAGGCGCCACCCAAGACTTTAGACATTCTTTTGAATTCCTCCTCTTGTTATTCCATTTCGCTGGGAACCAGCCCAATCACTAACGTGTCCCCAACCTCACCTCAGGACGCACGAATCCCCCAAATCCATGAACAGTTTTGTATACAGGTGTCTACAGGGGAGGGAGTCATTAGCATTTATCAGATTCTCAAAAGGTGGCCCCTCCGCTCTAAAAGTTAAAACCCCTACTGCAGAATAAGACACCACCGCGTTCAATATATAACTAGTTATTTTAGACTAAAGCTGCCAAATATCAAGTGTTTGTGAACATACAAGATAAATTCCTTAGGCAAAATCCTCGAATCAATGAAGGTCATTTTTCCTTGACTAGCTGCCTTGGGGAAAGAAGCCCAGATTTATTTCCTGTGCTCCCTCCTGCCTCCCTGCGAATGTTCACAGAGTAACAGTTTAAAAACTGAAGTTACTATAGCAACACAATCTGTTTAGAGTGTCATGAAAAAAATAAGCTGCAAAAGTAGAAGTCGAGGAGATTTGTAGCAGGGGCTGGGGTCACACGGACACATTCTCGTCTCTCCTCTTTGCTTTAGGGTTTTTATTTTGATGACAGTAGGGCTGTCCCCCTACCCCCATTTTAATAGGATTGAGAGAGAATATTCTTGGTGTTAATTTGAGAATTAACTACTAAGGACGTTGCCTTCAAGTCCCTTTTCCACCTTAATTTTTCAAGGAAACACCAAATACCAGTTTCAGACATTTTAACACAAGAGCCGCACACAGGCAGGGTGAGAGCTGAACTGTCTGGGAGGCTTTTGTTTGTCCTTGGAGATACTAATCTGCAGTTCTTTAGGAAGGTTGCTGGGAGACAGCCATGTGCAGGGCTGGGGCTGGGCCGCCACCTCACAGGGCTAGTCTTGAGGCCACAGACACTGCACATGCCCAGTTTCCCTTTTCCTGTCAGGTGGCCTCAGGTGGGTGACGTCCCCCTCAGAGCTTAGTGACTTTGTTACAAAATGTGGTTCCTTGAAAGCCCAGATTATACAGTCTGGTTCAGGGTAGATACTTCATACAAATTGGTGCTTCTGTGCCTTTTCTATAGAATTTCATGAACCAGCTCATACAAAAAGTGCTCTGGAAACACTACTGTCACAGGGAGGAGGCTAGGCGCTGGTGTGGTTCCTGCCTGCGTGGTGGGAGTGAAATGCATGTGTCTGCCCTCACAGGTCATGATGCTGATCCAGAACCACCCTGTCCCTGTCATCGCCATGGTCAATGGCTTGGCCACAGCTGCTGGCTGTCAGCTGGTCGCCAGCTGCGACATTGCCGTGGCCAGCGACAAGGCCTCCTTCGCTACTCCTGGGGTGAACATCGGGCTGTTCTGTTCTACCCCTGGGGTGGCCTTGGGGAGAGCGGTGCCTAGAAAGGTAATCCAACTTGTTCCCAGCCCTTCTCTGGAGCTCGTCCGCAGATTTGTGTGAATTTCCAGAATTAGCTTGTTTAAGATGCCACCCACATCCGGACACGCTGCCGACAGCATCTCAGGTCGGATGAGCCACCATCTTCCTTCTAATGCCAGGGAGGGCAGGGCCAGCTCCCTGCCTGCCACTCTGTAGCTTCTTAAGCTGGGCATCAAGTTTGTGAAGTCACCGCGTACGACCACTTAGGCTTTTGAATTAGTTTTCCTAAAGGCACATGTTTTGGTCATCTGGTATGCAATGCAGCTGAGAATCAGTTTTGTTACACCGAACAGTTGCCCATGAGCTAGAACAGCATGCTGACGCAATGCCCGTGTCTAGAGGCTGGGATAGGAGGCTGCTGGCTTGCTGTTCATCACCCATCTGTTCTGTTCCAGTAGGAACTTCCTGAGTCTGTTGGGTATACACACAGTCACATTTCAGGAACATGAACATCCCGTGCATGGGATGTTGGATCTGCCTAAGAAGGAGCCACGGTGCAAAGTGGTTTTGTCATTGCTGACCATAGTGAAGTCCATTTTTGTCACAAAACTTTCATCCTTTCTACAACATCATAAGATAGTATTTATGGAATATCCCTTAAGTGTAAACCAACAATGTTCTTGTTCTAGAAAAAAGTGCATTCTCATTCAGAAATCTATACAAAAGGGGGCAGAGTCATATACCATACCAAGCAGGAAACGTAAATTGCTTTCAAGAATGTAGTGGCCAGGCCAGGCGGGTCATGCCTGTAATCCCTGCACTCTGGGAGGCCAAGGCAGGTGGATTGCCTCAGTTCAGGAATTCAAGACCAGCCTGAGCAAAGCTGAGACCCCCCCCCCCCCCAATCTCTACTAAAAACAGAAAAACTAGCTAGATGATATGGTGGGTGCCTATAGTCCTAGCTACTTAGGAGGCTGAGATAAGAGGATTGCTTGAGCCCAAGGGTTTAAGGTTTCTGTGAGCTATGATGCCATGGGACTCTACTGAGGGTGACTAAGTAAGACTATCTCAAAAAAAAAAAAAAAGACTATATTGTTTCTTTTAGCATCAACTATGAAAAATAGCAGTTGTTCACATGCCTAGAGCACAAAAGCAATGAAACCCAAGGAGACTCCTGCAGTGAGACCAAGAGGTTCAGGGCAGCACCCTCTCGCAAACTGCCTCCTGCCTGGTGTCTGCAGAAATGCTGGCTGTGGGGAAATTCCAAAGACACCTGCAAGCTCACATGCCCAGGAAAATTGGTTGGAGTGGGCTTGCTAAAATGTCTCAGACTGAAATTATAGCTATTTGGCTGGGCACAGTGGCTCGTAATCCCAGCACTTTGCGAGGCTTAGGTGGGGAGATCACTTGAACCTACGCATTTGAGTTTGCAGTGAGCTGAATACGTGCCGCTGCCTACCAGCCTGGGTGGCGGAGTGAGAATGTGACGCTAAAAATAAATAAAGTGTAGATATTCATTTAGTAAATATTTATTTTTCTTTTCTTTTTTTCTTGTTTTTTTTTTTTTTGTAGAGACAGAGTCTCACTTTATCCCCCTCGGTAGAGTGCCATGACGTCACACGGCTCACAGCAACCTCCAACTCTTGGGCTTAGGCGATTCTCTTGCCTCAGCCTCCCAAGCAGCTGGGACTACAGGTGCCCCCCACAACGCCCAGCTATCATTTAGCAAATATTTCTTAAACCCCTACTTTGTGGAAGTACATTCAATGAAAATGTGTTGCAGGCTGGGTGTGCTGGCTCACACCTGTAATCCTGGCACTGTGGAAGGCCGAGGTGGAGGGATCACTTGAGCTGAGGAGTTTGAGAGCAGCCTGAGTGAGGGCAAGACCCCATCTCTACTAAAATAGAAAAACTAGCTGGTCATTGTTGTTAAGTTCCTATAGTCCCAGCTACTTGAGAGGCTAAGGCAGGAAGATGGCTTGAACTTAGGAATTTGAGGTTGCTGTGAGCTAAGATGACACCACCACATTGTACTCAGGGTGACAGAGACTGTCTAAAAAAAAAAAAAAAAAAATGTTGCAAATATATTTTCAGAACTTACTCATAAACTAATAATTGTGCAAATTAAATCATGAGGCCTCTGTGTAGCGAAGGTGGCTGCACTGCTTAGCCTGCCTGGTACCTGTTCATCTTCTCGAACACCCAACATGCTGGAAAGTTCTACTGTCAGGCATTTAAAACCTGTAAATCAGCCCTACTGTCAGGATGAGAATCCATTCTTTCTGAAGACAAAGTTTTGAAATCAAGCCTTATTAGAATGGACTCCTAGAAACTTAACACTTTTATCACATTTATCAAATTTTAAGTTGTTTTTTGAGAAGAGGGTGAAATGTGGCAAAAACAGGCCTAAAGTTCCAAGGAAGCCCAGTCCTCAGAGCCACACTGCCTAATTGTCCAGTGCCAAAGACTGAAGGGCAGGGACGTTGTAAGGAACAAAGTCACTTTTACCTCCCAAACACAGTGGTGGCTGCCTCAGAAGACAGGACAGAGAATCTCGAGGATTATCTTGCTCTCTGTCCCTCGTGTTCTGATCCCCAGAAGGCCCCTAAATCACTCAACTTGAGACTTCAGGATCTTTTTCTAATCAGCCGTCTGAAAGGGATTCAGAGTCCCGTCAGTACGCGCCTTTCCACCTTGGGCTCATAATGCTGGGCCACTTGGGGGCCTGAATCAGGGATATGGTTTGGGATCAGCAACGAAGAGCAAAAACCCAAGTCTTAATAAAGAGATTTGTAGGAGCAAAAGTCTGCCAGACCTTAAGGCCTTCCCTGGGTTTTCTGGATTTACAGATATGACCTGTCAGATCTTATTTTTAGAAGGAAAAAATGGATTCCATAAAAATCTGAATTGGAACAAAAACACCTGCCTGTTGCCTGAGCTTCAGGAACACATGTCACAGAGATGCCAGCAGGTGCTTCTGCAAACTGGCCAGGACGGAGTGTCAGCCCTTTTCACACAGGCTACAACGGCATGTGTGGGTCAACAGTGCCCTCTGCTGGTTACCACAGGCACCTACCTTCCCTGCTGTGCCAGAGATGGAAGGCTAGGCTGTCCGCTGGGAGCCAGACTCAGCCAGGGCATGGATAATTCCCCCATCTGTAAAGGTCCCTCTCCTTTTACCTAATGCATTGTCTCCCATCACTTGAGCACCCTGCCTGGTGCAGCTGCTCCCCTCCCCAGGGCTGGCCTTGTCCTAGAAGCATTTCCCCCAGACCTCGGCAGACAGCATGTAAAAAATCAGAGCCCCTTCTTCCCAAACCAGACATCTCCCGAAGCAGGAAGCCTGGCGTCCCTGTTTGCCTGTTGAAGCTTTGTGTGTCTGTATAATCTTATTTCCAGGAATCTGACAAGGACAGAGAAAGGCTTCCAAACTAGAGGGTGCCAACACCCTGCCCTCAGACCCCACAGAGTGCCTTTTGTGATTTGCAAGGCCAGAGTCTGAGAAGGGCAGTCTTAGAGAGTACACAGTTCAACACCCCAATTTACAAGAGGGCCTGGGAGGGTTTCTGTCAGCTGGGCACTGGCAGCGGGAGAAGGCTGGGAGGTTTTCTTCTCTTGCATCTGAAGTTCAGGGGGCACACTGCATAGAAACTAAAATGCTAAGTGAGGATTGTACTGCTGAGCCATAAAGTCAATAGGACTCTTTCCTCAGGGAATTCCACTCTTAATCTGTCTGGGCCAAATCCCTGTGAACCAATATGTTGCAAAATAGTATCACCCCTCCCCCCCCCCAGGGCAGATGAGGAAACTGAGGCCCAGAGCAGGGGATAGATAGTTGGGCATGAGTGAGGAAGTCACAGGCAGGGCCAGGGACTCAGTCCAGGCCAGCCTGCCTTTTATGAGTGTTAATCCCATTCAAACCTCCTTGCCCCCCACCCGCTGCCCCCAGTGGAGGGGGAGGAGCCAGGCTGGCAGAAGCTGCCTCACACATGCATAATGTCCCCCAGGCAGCCTGAGTGTCCTCTCCAAACTGGAGGAGGAGGCTAGTACAGAGCTGTCCTCCACTGGCCCAGCTCAGTGCTCTGGCTCTGCCTTAACTGTAGAGCCCCAGCCTGACCCTCCTGGCTCCCCGTCCATCTAGACGCAGCAGTTAGTTCACAAGGAGTCACCCAGCTGCCACCCCCATCTTCCTGGGAGCTTCACTCTTCCTCTTGACTATTCTGCTTTCAAAAGCTGAGATTACTGGGACGTATCCTGGAGGCTCCACATCTCTGTGGGGCTGCACAGGTTTGAAGAGAGACCACAGAAATCACAGCCAACTGCCTGATCCTAGGCTGGTGACGGAACCCACCAGGACCAGTTGCCAAAGCCCAAGGGGAATGTCGTCCCCCCTGGAGACTCCAGGCATGACAGAGAGGCCTCTGGGTTCCCCCGTTCTCCCTTCACAGTGGGCTCTGTCACTTTACATCAAGTAGGAAAGGACAGGCAGGGCTCATAAAACCTCTACTCTGGAGCGATTAGCATCTGTATTGTAAGTGAATCTTGTGTAAATGATAATAAAAGTTAGCCCTGAAAGCAAGGGATAATGAATCTAGAGAAGGGACTTGGCCAAAAGATGTGATCCCTTCGCTCTGCGTTTGGCAAGGCTGCCCATAGAATGTTCCAGAAGGATATTTTATTTTCTTTTGTTTTTTTGAGAGTTACTCCGCCACCCAGGCTAGATTGCTAAGGCATCAACTTAGCTCACAGCAACCTCCAACTCCTGGGCTCAAATGATCCTCCTGCTTCAGCCTCCCGAGTAGCTGGAAGTATGGGTGCCCACCACAACACCCGGCTAGTTTTTTTATTTTTAGTAGAGACGGGGTCTTCATCTTCCTTAGGCTGCTCTTGAACTCCTGAGCTCAAGGTATCCTCCTGCCTCAGCCTCCCAGGGTGCTGGGAGGACCACCACAACCAACCTCTTTCATCTTTTAAAATGATTTTATGCAAGATGATTCTGAACTTGCTGTCTTTATAGCCATGAGGCAGCAGGTAAGAGGAGAGGAAGAAATGGCGTCTGCCCGCTGTTGGATGCCTCAATGTGTCGGGCACAGTGCCCAGAATTCAGTAGGGTTCTACTGACAACTGTCTTTGTCTCTCTCTGAATGTCTCTGGCTGGATGTCCGCAGCCTGTCCTGCCCTGGCTGCAAGATTGAAGGAAGAAATAGCTTTTCTGTGGAATTAAAATCCCTCAAGTTCATTTCCTTTTTGTTCACTTTTAGAGACACACCAATAACAGAAGGATCTTTTGTGCAGAAGTGAAGTCAAGGCATTGCTTAATTCTCACCCCTGCCTATAACCAGAACCTTCTCCCCGTGATAGACAAGGATCTTCCCTATTCCCTGTCGCCAATGGTTTGAATTCCACATTCTCCCAGAGTGATTCAGTTTGGATATTTTAATTTTTCTCCTTCATTCGTAAATACCGTAGAACCTCCATAGCTGACCACCTCCCTACACTGACCACATCCTTAAGTTGACCTGATTTCCATAGACATGCCCTCCATGCTCAATGGAAGTTCCTTACGGTGACCACCTCCCTGTGTTGGCCAGTTTGTTACAGTCCCTTGACTGGTCAACTCACAGAGGTTCCACTGTGTTTAGTAGGCTGCTAACTATGTGCAAGACTGTCTTCTAATGCTAGAGGCTTGGAAATGAACAAGGCTTAAAAAACCTGCCCTATTGGGGTTTACATGCAAGCAGAGGAGATATACAATAAACAAACATGTGACATATACATACAGTATATGTCACATGGAAGGAAGTGCAAAAGTTAAACTTTAGCCGGGAACGAGGACAGTGTGGGGGTGTGCGTTACAGTGACAGGGCGGTCAGAGTGAAATGGAGAGGGCAGCTCCCAGGAGCTCACCACAGTCACCTCTATGTCTCCCCCAGGTGGCCCTAGAGATGCTGTTTACGGGGGAACCCATCTCCGCCCAGGAGGCCCTGCTGCATGGGCTAGTGAGCAGGGTGGTGCCCGAGGCACAGCTACAGGCGGAGACCAGGAGGATAGCAACGAAGATCGCCTCCCTCAGCCGGCCCGTGGTGGCTCTGGGCAAGGCCGCCTTCTATAGGCAGCTGCCCCAGGACCTGAAGACCGCCTACTGCCTCACCTCCCAGACCATGGTGGACAACCTGGCCCTGGGGGATGGGCAGGAGGGAATTGAGGCCTTCCTGAAGAAGAGGCAGCCCGTCTGGTCACACTGAGGCATGGAACAGAGGCGTGGCGGGGTGAGGCCACCACTCCGCTCCTAGCCCAGCTGTGCTGCTGCCTCTGAACAGACCACAGGGGGCCCTTAGGACATGGATGTTGGTTTCACCACGTGTGGCCAACACCAGAAGCCATGGTTTCGTGGAGAAAGACTGAAAAGGAGGGCGACTGAGGTGCTAACTCGGGGTGGTTGGTGAACCCCTGAGAAGGACCAGCTGTGGCAGAGAGCCTGGCACGAGGAATCTTCCTCCCCAGAACCTCAAGTGACTGACCACCCTAACACAGCAGGAGGTGACGCGAGATTGAGGCAAGAAAGATGGGTGCCAACCTGACCCTATCCAGCAATGTCCTCTAAGGAAGAGTTAATTCTGGTTGTTCCAGAGAGCTGAAACATTTCCAGTCTCCGTGAGACACTCTTCACACTGGAAATCTTCCTCATTCTAAAGAGAAAAGATGCCTATGGCTTTGGAATAATCTTATATGATTTAAATAGATTAAATATTTATAGAGAGACGGGTGATTTTATCTTCCCAACCACACTGTAAGTTGTCTAAGAAAAGAGAAGAGAATCAATTAGCTCTTTCTCTGTATGCCCACGCTGATGGGCATGGAGGGGCTGCCTGGGAGTCCTGCAACGAATCTCCTTGACACTCAACTCACTGTGAAATCAGGAACTACAGGCTAACCCTGAGGATGGGAACCACGTGGGGGGGGGGGAGGAAGAGGGAGCAAATACCCCACCCACTCAGAATCACCCTCCAGACAAAAGTCCAAACTCTGCTCAGTTTGCAGTAAGGAATCCAGACCAGCAGTAGATACCCGGGTCCCCAGCTGAGCAGGTGCACAGCCGAGGGCCTGAGCTTGTGACTTTCTCCCTTCAGGTCTAATGTGGTCCAAGAAAGGTCCTCAAACTTGCTTATAGGAATGAGTTTTTGGTGTAGAGGGTTTTCTTGAGATAGTATCTCACTTTGTCGCCCTCAGTAGAGTGCCAGGGCATCATAGCTCATAGCAACCAAACTCTTGGGTTCAAGTGATTCTCTCTCCTCAGCTCCTGAGTAGCTGGGACTATAGGCACAATGCTTTGCTATTTTTTAGAGATAAGGTCTTGCTCTGGCTCAGGCTGGTCTCGAACTCGTGAGCTCAAGTGATCCACCTACCTCAGCCTCCCAGAGTGCTAGGATTACAGGGGTGAGCCATGGCGCCCTGCTGGGATGATTTTTAAAAAAGGAAATTTATTTCACCTAAGAGTAGACTGTGCCCATAAATGCTCTCTGTACCTGCTGGAGATAAAGACCCACATGGCTCCCCCTGTGGTTTTCATTCAGCTTGCTGGGGCAAGGGCCTCATGCTATAGATATCCCGAGTATTTTGTTGGGCTTCTGTTAAGATTGGGGATTTTCTTTTCTTTCTCAGGTTTGAGAAATGTAGAAAAGAGCATGTTCTCAAAAAGGAGGCGTTTGCTACTCAAGTGCTATTCTTGAGCAGAAAAATTGTGAGAGCTACCTACCATTCCCGGGGCTCCCGGTACGCACCAGTACCCTCGGTCCCTTCTCGTCTGATCCTCACAAGGACCCAGTGGGTCAGGGCTTGCTGTGGTGTCCGCCTCACAGATGGGCAGTTGAGAGGCAGGTTGTGCACTGTCCAAGGTCAAACAGCTGAGATTGTAGAGTGGAGATTCCAGATACCCTCCTGTCTGATAAAGAGATAGGTATCCACATGGCCTTGTGGGGACACTCTGGATGGACGTGAGGCCAGCCTGGAGTCAGGAGCCTGAAAAAATGGCCATATACTCGTGGCAGTTTTCCAAAACAAGGGAATGGACCAAGTCCTCCTGCCTACTTTGTCAACGTACCAGGGAGAGCAGGCCTGTCCACCGTAGACCACCAATAGTGTTTACTACTAAGCTAATAAGCAGCTGGCGGACATGGCTAAGGAGGGTATAAGGTCAGCAGGGCCACCTGTTACATGTTCCTCCTTAGGGACCTTGCTGTGGTTGCCGGGTCACACTGTGTAGAAAAGGTGGTGCTATGAACCCTCTGGTTTGGAGACAGGAAGAGACCTTCTCACAACCACAAAGCAAGATCTGCCTTTTTCTTTTCCATATGAGCCCTCAAACCATGAGCCCCTCAGACCCCCGGGCTGACAGTGCACTCAGAGACTAGCTGTACACTTTACGTCAGCCACGAGCTGACAGTGCACTCAGAGACTAGCTGTACACTTTACGTCGCCTAGGGCAGAGAGCAATACAGAAAGCTACCCACTCTCCCAGCCATACATTTATCCCAAGGCAAATATAAATTCTATGCCTATTTGTATCACTGCTTCCCTACACCAAGATATTGAATAAAAATCTGATAACCACACATGATAATTAATTCTGGAAAGCCTAGAACACTCATCTTGTGCTCTGTACTATTTACATCCAGGGGGGCTGAGCACAGCCTAGCAGGCCTTACCCGGCTGGTTCAGGGGCTGGAGGCTAAGTGAAATGGGCCTTCACTTCTGCCCACACTGGCATCATGTAAAAGCACGTGGTGATTTATCAAGCTGAAAACAGTGCCCGGCAGCCCTGTGGAGTGGGTCTTCTTATCCCAAATGTCACGTGTGAGGCTCAAAGAAGTGAAGGCCTTTGCCCGTGGCTGAGCTCGTATGTGGGTTTGTATCATACAGCTGCAGTACCTGGCTGTGGGCCTACTGTACCAGTCTGTGGCTTGTTAGGAACAGCCACACAGCAGGAGGTGAGCCTTGGGCAAGCAAAACTTCAGCTGTATTTACAGCCACTCCCCATCACTCACATCAGCACCTGAGCTCCACCTCCTACCAGATCAGCAGCAGCATTAGATTCTCATAGGGGCAAACCCTACCATACACTGCACATGCGGGGTCTAGGTTGCAGGTCCTTACGGGAATCTAAGGCCTGGTGATCTGACATGGGGCTGAGGCTATTGCTAGCACTGGAGAGCAGCTGCAAATACAGATTATCATTAGCAGAGAAGTTGCATTATGGTGAGTTATATAATTATTTCATTACATATTATAATAATAAAGTATGGTGAGTTATATAATTATTTCATTACATATTATAATAATAAAGTACACAGGAAATGTAATGTGCTTGAATCATCCTTAAACCATTCACCCTCTCCCTGTCCATGGAAAAATTGTCTTGCATGAAACCAGACCCCGGTACCAAACAGGTTGGGGACTGCTGGTCTATAGGATTATGAGGTCTGTGCTCTGACACCCACACTATACCCCTCCCCACACGCTGAGAAGTGGACAGACAAGCCATGGGTGGAAAGGAGACACATCAGAAAAGGGACACAGATTTGCTTGCCAAAGGAGATTTAGAGGAAAGTCACTGGTTTGACCAAAGAGAACATTAAGCACTAGTCTCAATTGTGCAGACACAGACACACAGGTAGCCTTTCTGAGTATTCCATTTCCCTTGCCATAAAAGTGATGTCATTGGAGTCTCTTGTCCTTGTAGCACTGACATTCCAGATTGTACGATGCCAAGATTTGAAAACATTTTGCAAAACTTGAAACAGATTTGCTGAAATGAAACACTCTCGTACAAATAGAGAAGGCGGGCATTTTACCCTGAGAATTGGTAAACGTTGAAAACATCTGATTACATTTGCCAGCAAGAAATCCACTGACAGAGGCTCGGCGCTATTGGGGTCTCACTTGAAAAATTCGAAGATGTCATCAGCCAGGTAGACTCTACATGAGGCCAATCTCTATCAAACTTGGCAAATTACTCTGAGTTTTGTCCAGCTGCTCCCAGAGGGCTTTCTCTTATCCAGCCAGTTTCCTTTCTCTGAAAACCTGTTTCACTAAGAGTAGGGTTTCTGGCCTATACATCACCCACATCTATAATAAACGTCTGGACCAGGTGAGGTAGCTCACGCCTGTAAGCCTCCCTAGCACTCTGGGAGGCTGAAGCAGATGGATTGCTTGAGCTCATGAGTCCGAGACCAGCCTGAGCAAAAGTGAGGCCCCCATCTCTACTGAAAATAGAAAACCTGGGCAGTGCCTGTGGCTCAGTGGGCAGGGCGCTGGCCCCATATACTGAGGGTGGCGGGTTCAAACCCGGCCCCGGCCAAAATGCAACAAAAAATAGCCAGGCATTGTGGCGGGCACCTGTAGTCCCAGCTATTTGGGAGGCTGAGGCAAGAAAATCGCCTAAGCCCAAGAGCTGGAAGTTTCTGTGAGCAGTGAAGCCACAGCACTCTACCGAGGGTGATAAGGTGAAATTCTGTCTCTAAGAAAAAAAAATAGAAAACCTGAGGCAAGAGGATCACTTGGGCCCAAGAGTTGGAGGTTGCTGTGAGCTGTGATGCCACAGCACTCTACCCAGGGCAGCTTGAGACTCCGTTTAAAAAAAAAAAAAAAAAAAAATTATGACAACAGTAAACGTCTAGACTGTTGCCATGCAGGTTCTTGGGCTCCACACTAGACTTGCTGAATCAAAAATTCTAATTTTCTAGGGTTAAATACCCATTAATGTTTGCTAAAATTCACAAGCACCTGCATTTAGGGTGGAAGTGACAGATTAAATCTTCCCAGCAGTATTTGCATTTTAAAAGTAATACATCTTTTATTATGAAACCGTGGGCCACTGCAGTTAGCTTGGAGAGATGCTGCAAGAGACACAAGCGTGCCCAGGGGGGACACGGTCTCACCCCAGGCAGGTTCCATGACTTTCACAGGCCTGGGGGCCTTTGGGGGCCCCACCCCCTGTATCACATTCACAGAACACACCCAGATTCCATACAAAATACAATTCTTATATTTTTGGAAAAAAGTTCAATACTTTGATTTTTTTTAATTCAAAAATGTTATTAAAGTTGATTATTTCTTGACAATCTAGTATGGAAGAGTTAAATTCACCCCCCCCCCCCCAAAGTTGACATATTGCATTTTGTAGATTTTTAATAAAGCAGTACATTTTCATCTTGTAAGAGTTTTTCTTTTCTATGCTGGAGCCCCAGATTAAGTTTACTGGTCTCAAACAGAGGCCCATGAAAAGCTGGTGGGCCACCTACGCCGTGTCTACGCTGTCTTGGACAGATGGTCTGGCCCAGTCTAGCTGCCAGGGGGGAGGTGGCCGCTCCCCAGGTAACAGGGAAACCAAAGGTTGGGTGAACCCAGTGTCAGGAGCTTCATGTTCCCAGTGTGGCACCTTGTCCTCACTCATCTTATACTGAGGCCACTTTCTCCTTCCAGTCTCCCTGGTCTGCCCAAGAATGTTTAAGAGCAGACCCTAAAAAACACTTGGCAAGTATTTTTTGCACCTTTTAATATTGTATGTTTTTAATATTTTCCTTAGCAAATTCTATATTGAAATGTAAATTCCCGGTCTTAGAAATTTCTAGGAATTTAGAAAATGAACAACAAACGTACTGGTCAAGGTAGAACGTGATCTAGGTCTCATCAGCTGCTGAGTTGATACAGTGACTGCTCGGTGCCTGGCGCTGCCGTGAGCATCTTTAGATACCTCATGAAAGCTCTACGATGTAGGCCTTATTAACTCCATTTTCTGGATGAGAAACTAAAAGCACAAAGATATTAAATAACTTGCTCGTCATCACAGAGCTAGTAAGGGCAGGGTTGGGTTTTATTTATTTATTTTTGGAAACCAGGTCTCACTCTGTTGTCCAGGCTGGAGTGCCCTGGCACGATTACAGCTCACTACAGACTTGAACTCCTGGATTCAAGCGACTCTCCTGCGTCCGCCTCTCGAGTAGCGGAGACTACAGGTGCACGACCTCAATTCAGTGTCTGCCACTGGTGAGGGACACAGGCTGGTCCCTGAGACCCCCCCTTCCTTTAGCGAAGAAGTATCTGTGTGCAAGCTTCAGCCACTCAAGCCATGTGGCAGTGGAGCAGCAGAGGTGGCAGCCCAGTGAACATCAGAGGCTGTGAATATTATAGGAAGCACAAGGGGAAATCCACTTTGACTCATTAGTGAGCAAAACGGCACCATCCTGGAAAGCCTTGGCTCCTCCAGCAGAAGGAGATCTCAGGTCTCAGTCAAGTGACGAATTAGGACACAACGCACACACATGAAACAGACTAGAAAGATTCGTATCTAGACTGTAGCAATAAGGGGCAGCGCCTGTGGCTCAACGGAGTAAGGCGCTGGCCCCATATGCTGAAGGTGGTGGGTTCAAACCCAGCCCTGGCCAAAAAAAAGTAAATTAAATTAGACTGTAGCAATACCAAAAAGTAGCCCCCGACCAAAACTAACTGGGGAAGTTGACATCCCCCGAAAAACTAACTGGGGAAGCCACTCTAAGAATGTTCTAGGCCCTCTGGAAACTTACTTAGCAGCATTCAGGGGCAGGCAGAGCAGACACGTGGTCCTGAAACTCCCCTCCAGAGGCCCCAAGAGAAGGAATTTATGAGCTGTTTTTTCTCCTGTCCCTTCCTTGGCATTTATTGGCTTTTTGATGAATGTTAGAGCAATTTTTCTGTCAACAGCTTCTCATTAGGGGCCTAGTGATGCTCCCTCTGACCATCATTTCACTCAGTATCATGCCTGGTCACTGTGAGGAGAGGTTCCACTTAGCAACCATCCATCCTCACAACAGCAAAAGCTCAGACAATTCGACCTCAATGGCCCTCCCGCGCCGACAGCAGCCCGGGGCCATGCACTGGGAATTCAGACAAACGCCCGGCTCTAATGAACGGCTGGTCCTCAGTCACCATGTCTCTCCATCCCTTTAAAGATCCATTTCAAGTTTGAATCTGTTTCTTTTTAAAATAAATTATGGGGCGCTTATTGGGGAAGTAATCACTAGGACTCACTAAAAGAGATGACAGATTCTTATGACCAATGACAAGCCTGCCCTGCGGAGTGGCAGGTGCTGGGAAAAGGTGTCCAGTTCCCTTAATGGGCTGTTAAGTGCAGCTCTCAAATGTGCCATCTTAAACAGTGACAGTACAGGAAAGCATTTGGAGGTACTTTCTGAAGTTGCTGTCATCCTTTACCATCAATATCAACTTTAGCATGCGTACTCCACCCTGCCTAGCAGGAGACGCAGGCATCTAACCGAGAATGGTACATTTTAAAAGTTCTTTTTTTTTAGTATAAATTATCTTACACATATGGGAAAGTCTGAAGTGTGATAAACCACCGTGTACTCACCACGCAGCCGTGACAATGATCAATACATGGCCATCTACCCCCATCCTAAATTCAATTCATTTGAAGTGAATCCCACGGCCAGTCCTCCTATGCAGCTCAACAGTAAGTTTCTCCCCAAACAAATTCTCCAAAAGGGCTGCCTGTTGAGACCACTGGAACAATCAGATCGTGTCATTGTTTCAGGCACAGTTTTGGCCAAGATTCTGGGGAACTCCCTCTGCCAAGGACCCAAATGAGTTTTGCTTTATAAGTCAGAAGATGAAAGATTTTGGACCCTTATGATAAAGTCAAAGCATTTACAGCAAAGCTGGCTAATTCTCCACTCAAGAAACATCGTCAGGCCTGGGGTGGTTGCTCAAGCCTGTAATCCTAGCACTCTGGAAGGTCAAAAAGGAAGAATTGCTTGAGCTCAGGAGTTTGAGACCAGCCTGAACAAGAGCAAGACCTTGTCTCTACTAAAAATAGAAAAATGTGGCTGGGTGTGGTGGCTCACCCCTGTAATCCCAGCACATTGGGAGGCTGAGGCAGGTGGATTGCTTGAGCTCAGGAGTTTGAGACCAGCCTGAGCAACAGTGAGACCCCTATCTGACTCTTGTATCTACTAAAAAAAAAAATAGAAAATCTGAGTCAAGAAGATCGCTTGAGCCTGAGTTGGAGGTTGCTGTGGGCTATGGTGCCACAGCACCCTACCCAGGGCAACAGCTTGAGACTGTTTCAAAAAAAAAAAAAAAAAAAAAAAAAAAAAAAAAAAAAATATAAAAAAAATAAAAAAATTTATTTATAAAAAAAAAAAAACCCGGGTGGGTGTTGGGGGGCTTTTGACACCATAGCGGGG
>CAUYPK010154221.1:0-26470 GCA_963574355.1 Loris lydekkerianus | reverse complement strand
TCCTGAGATACTTTGCTAAGAAGAATATGTTCCAGCTCCATCCATGTAAACATGAAAGAGATAAAGTCTCCATCTTTCTTTAAAGCTGCATAGTATTCCATGGTATACATGTACCACAATTTGCTAGTCCATTCATGGGTCGATGGGCACCTGGGCTTCTTCCATGACTTAGCAATTATGAATTGGGCTGCAATAAACATTCTGTTACAGATGTCTTTGTTGTATTGTGACTTTTGGTCTTCTGGGTATAAACCTAGTAAAGGGATAATAGGATCGAATGGAGGGTCTATTTTTAGGTCTCTAAGTATTCTCCAAACATCCTTCCAGAAGGAACGTATTAGTGGGCATGCCCACCAGCAGTGTAGAAGAGTGCCCTTTCCTCTACATCCATGCCAACATTTCTGGTTTGGGGATTTTGTTATGTGGGCTACTCTTACTGGGGTTAGGTGATATCTCAAAGTAGTTTTGATTTGCATTTCTCTGATGATTAAGAATGATGAGCTTTTTTTCATGTTTCTTTCAGGTTTTGATTCAGTGGGATGACAATGAGGCTTACAAAACTCTTTTTTTAAAAAGCCACTCTTGTGATCATCCAGAATTTGGAATTACTAGTCTAGGTGATCATATGAAGTCCTCCCCAACATAAGGATATATCATGTTGGAAAAGAAAAAATATAAGGTGAAATTTTAGCACCCAAACATCATTTAAGAGCATTTTATGTATATCTGGCTATCAGGAATCATCTTGCTGAAGAAAAAATAAAACAAAACATGAAGATTGTTCTGTGAAAAACAGCTGAAGTAGAAGGACAAGTATGGCTTTGAGGTACCTAGATTGAGGAGGAGATACTCTGCACTTTAGAGTTTGTGCAGATGTGAGACTCACCCAAGACTGGGCACAGCACCCTTCCCAGTGCTCTATCAGTAACGTATCCATTGTCCCACTGGACTCCAAGTCTTTTTGAGCAGAAATAGAATCTTCTCCTCCTTGGATCCCAAGGCCCACCCCTGCGCCTGACACTTCACAGGTGTTCATCAAAATGTCAAATTAAACTAAACATTTTCTATGTTTAGTCAAATGCATAGCAAATGCATGGGTCAAATACCATGTAGCAGGCTTTATGTAAAAATGCTAGGTATGTGATGCTTTGAAAACAAAATGGGAGGGAATTAAGCAATGGGATTTAGAAGATCATTTTTAAAAAATATGTGTGATTATTTTGGAAACATGGTTATCATCTCTGTCCCCACCCACCTGCCCACCAACTGTGTTCCTCAGGGTCCCAGGAGGAAACAGATGGCTCCCCAGCACTGAATGAAGAAACTATTTACAGAGGAGTGGGCAGGATTAAGAGGACAGCAAGGAATGAAGCCTTTAGGACTAGCAATAGTTAGATGCCCAAACCATCCCTAGGCTTGAAGGGACCAAAGGACAGAACAAGGTAGTCAGAACCTCCTGAGAGATGGAACTTCAAAAAAGGGCAGCTTAGGAATACCTGTAGCCATAGCTATAGGAAATGGGCAGAAAAGGGCAATAGTCCTCTAGCAGGTTGACTGGAGAATAACCAGCATAATCACCCATAAGGAACAGAAAGATGTGGACAAATCCAGTAATAATTCATAGGAAAAAAAAGAAATTTAGGATGCTGAGGTACAGCAAATCAATTAAACTTCTTAGTTTGTGGCTTATGTGACTTTTTAGGAATGTTGTGCTTTCACTACTTCATTGATAAACACTTAGGTTCTAAGTGTTTTTTATGTTCTACCAGGGTCCTCAAACTGCGGCCCGAGGGCCACATGAGGCGGTGTGATTGTATTTGTTTCCATTTTGTTTTTTTACTTCAAAATAAGATATGTGCAGTGTGCATAGGAATTTTTTCATAGTTGTTTTTTCAAACAATAGTCCGGCCCTCCAACAGTCTGAGGGACAGTGAACTGGCCCCCTGTTTAAAAAGTTTGAGGACACCTGTAAATCTAGACACTGCTTTTGGCACTGGAGATAGAAGGATGAATAGACCCTTTCCTGGCCTTAGGATGTTCATAGCAGGGAGTGATGCACACGGACAGGTGACTGCAACAGAATATAAAAGTACCATGGTGGATGTCTTAGTTTGCTAGGTCTGCTGCAACAAAGTACCACAAGCTGGGTGGCTTAACTAACAAGTAGGTTGTCCCCCAGTTCTGGAGGCTGGAGGTCCAAGATCAAGGTGTTAGCAGAGTTGGTTCCCTCTGAGGGCTGTGAGAGAGAATCTGTCCCAGGCTTCCCCTGATATGGGGGTTGCTGGGCATCTACGGCATCCCTTGGCTTGTAGCTGCATCATCCTCGTCCCTGTTCCATCTTCACATGGTGTCCTCCCTGTGTGTGGGTTCTCATCTAAATGTCCCCGTTTACAAGGACAGCAGTCATGTTGACTAGGGCCCACTCTACTCCAGCATAACCTCATCATAACTGCATCAGCAATGACCCTATTTCCAAATAAGGCCATATTTGTGAGGTTCTAGGGTTAGGGCTTCCATGAATTAATTTGGGGGATGAAATTCAACATGTAGCAGTGGGGATAGGCTCAGGGTATGAAACGAGCATTTACAAGAAGGTTATGGGGGAGGAATGAGGAGAGGACAACTCCTCTGGCACTAAGGATGGGTCAGAGTCAGCCAAGTGAAGAGATGGGGGTCAGGGGCAAAGGAGGAGGAGGGCAGGTCACTCTGGACGGAGCGGAAACCGGAGGTCACATGGAGGAGTCGGGGCTGCAGGATCAGAAAGCACAGGGCTGCAAGGTAGGACCAGCAGCCCTGGCCCTGGAGGATCTTGCATGATCTGCAGAGTCCAGACCAGGGAAAATGATGGAAGAGTTTGAAGCAGGGACTTGACAAGCCAGTTTCACCTTTTAGAGATGTCATGCTGGCAGCTGGGAAGATTTTAAGATCTGCAAATATCCAGAGGCTGCTGCATTGGGCCAGGCAAGAGGGCAGTGGTACGAGAGCAAGGAGAGAAGGGACAAGTTTAAGAGCGATGTTTGGAAGGACAAGGTAATTGAGTGGATGAGTGGGGTGAGGGGGTGAGGGGGGAGGTCACTCCTGCAGGGGACCAGGGCACCAGGTAGAGAGGTGGGGAGTGTGAGGAAGGAGAGGCTTAACAGGGAAATGACCACTGCCCTCTTTGCTGTTTTGGAATTAGTGTATGAGTGGTACCCGCAGGGGAAGCTAGGGGCCAAGAGCTCCTTTACAGAGAGGGCCTGGGAGTTCCTTGCATGTCCCACAAGAGGATGAGCTCCCCCGGGGAGCATGCACGGTGGTGTGTTGGAGCAGAGTCCAGGACAGCAAAGCATGCATGTGGCGGGTGAAAAGGGAGGGTGCTGCAGGAGGTCAGTGCAGAGGATGCAGCCTGAGCAAGTTCGGGGTCGGGAAGCCGCAGAGAAGGTGACCGGTATTCTCAAATGCCACCCAGAGTCTTGGTAAGGAAAGGCCTGGAACTTGTCTCTTCAACTTGTTGCCAGGGAAGTTGGTGGTTGCCTCAGTGACAGCAGTTTTAGTAGTGTGGTGGGTGGAACAGAAGTGGAATTGCAAAGAATGGACGTGTGGGAAGCAAGCCATTTGGGAGAGAAGGGGAGAAGGGAAGTGAGTGAAAAGAGAGGGAGCTGTGGGGCATGAAGCTTGAGTGTACTCATAGGCTAAGGGGAGGGGGAGAGACTTTTTAAAAATGAAACAAGGGATAATGTCAAAGTACGCCAATAGGAATCAAGAGATGAGTAAAGGGTGCAGATAGAGGCGAGGATGAGTATGGATGTGCAGGTGTTTGTAGGAGGGGGAGGAAAGTTGAGGGAGACCTGGCCTGATGACCTTGATGTTGGAGACAAGTTTATGTGTTGAGCAGGAGAGATGAAAGTTGGGGTAGAAGCCTTGGAGAGAGTGTCAGAAGGCTCAAACAAGTGGTCATCTAGGGACAGAGGAGAGAGAGCACTCTGAGGACAGGTAGAGGTGAGATGGGCAGCCCTGAGGCCTGGCAAAAGTCAGGGCCATGAACATGTGGTAGACTAGCCTGTGCAGGTGCGGCACTTCCCGCAGGAGAGCTCAGCCTCACAGAGGTAGCACACATAAAGGGGATCAGGCTTCCATGCATCTGGGCTGGGATTTTACTTAGTGAGCATTGATGGGAGCAGAGGGGTCTCTGAGGAGCCTCTGGGAGAGAGGACAGGAGGAGCCTGGGAACGGGGAGGAGATGGTGAAATCCCGAGAAGAGGACGTGAGGAACTGGGAGAGCTGGGAGAGGGCACAGATGCGGTTTAAAATGGACATATTTATCCAGCTTTGGCTTTTTTTAAAAAATTATTTTTTAATTATTATTTTTAATGTACTATTTCCATTTATGATGGAAAGAAGTAAGGAGAGTCCTCGAAGAACTAAAAGTAGACCTTCCATTTGATCCTGCAATCTCATTGCTAGGTTTCTGCCTGCTTTGGATTTTACTGAGTATGAGACACAAGTGAACAGCCAACCTTACCACTAAGGAGTCTGTGTGACTTCGCACAGTGCTTGCGCAAAAGCACTACATCTGAGTTTAAGGGGCAAATATATGAGATGCATTTCAGCTGCATTTCCACACAGTGATGTCGCTAGTGCTCATTATGGGGGAGGTAACTGTTCAGAAAATAAAGGAAGAGGCCATTCAATATTTTTTTCTCTTTATCCTAATCTGGTGGAATATTTCAGCTGTTTGAAGACAGTACCTTACAACCAATAGCTGCATTTTTCCATGAACAATAAAGCCCCACTTTGCAGGGAGAGGCTGTGGATGAAAAGCAGCAAGCAGAGGGGTCCAGAGGAGTTTCCAGCTGTATTTTCTGAGCTTGCTGGGTAGCTGATCAATGGCAAGGAACATTTTGGTTGTCCAGACGCAGTCATCCCACACTGGGTGCATGGAGACTGGAGTTCTCATATGCAAAGAGAGCCTGGGACGCTTGTCAAACCACCAAACGGGATGTTGGCCATGCAGCAAACAGGCCTGCAAGCTGTTGGCAGCTGACTGTCAGGCTGCCAGGGCCGGGTCCAGCCGCATGATGGGCACTGCCCCAAAGGCTCAGTAGCAATCTGTATTCCAACACATGCCCTCCACCATGCTGCTGACCCTCCGGCGGGGCACGCCAAGAGAGGCCCATGCTTAGGGACCAGAGATGCTGTTGTTGCAGCACACACAGGCCCCTTTGTTCAGAAATCCTGCACGCATGAGAGGAAGCAGCTTCCTTTGGTCCTTTCCTCATGACCTGGGAAGAAAGGCCTCCCAGTCTAGCTGCCCAGCTGCCCAGCGTTGGGGGTAGGGTGGGGTGTGCTGAAAGCTAGCTGGCCATAACACGTCCAGAAGCATAGCTCGAGGGGGCTTGGCTGGGGCTGTGCAGCCTCACTTGGTGTCCTCCTGCCTGTGCCTAGCAGGCTGGGGGCCCTTGCTAATTAAATGTATTGAGACAGAGACTCTGACAGAGGAGACTCTGTCCGCACTGACACTCTGGTACAATCTTTTGAAATGACAAGGAGCCTGTTGCTTTATGTGTGGAAAGAGCTGAAGAGCAGGCTGGAGTCAGGGTGAGACACGGGACCAGTTGAGCAATTACCGTTTTCTTCTGCGGCTGCTCCATCTGCCCTGCAGCCATCTTCTATCAGCTGAAGGACACCCAGCTGCCAATTCTGGGGCATTCTCTTACCTCCAACTGTACCTCCCCAAACTTGGAAGCTGCATGAGGAAGAGTAGCCAGGGGGAAGATGTCCTCAGACCAATCTTGATCCTCAGATCATCACCTCCCAGGCCTCAGGCAGCACCAACAAGTGGGCTCTGTTCTCACTGAAGGGAGAACTATTAATAGTTTCCCCTTACAATGAAGAGCTATTTCTTTTTATATTAAAAAACAAACAAACAAACAAAAAAACCCACTTTTTTTAATCCTATAGGAATGATTTCCTTATTTGTTGATTCTAGAAAGTTATTGAGGAATTCCAGTGTTTGCTGTATGGCAGACACCCTGTTTGGTGATTGGCAGTACCCAGCAAGGTGGAGAGTCAGAAGAGTCTCCTGGGGTCCTGGTCCTATGTTCCTTTGGTACCCGAAAGCCAGGTGAAGCACCAGCAGTGGAGATAGGTGGCAGGGCCAGGCTTGCTGGGTCTCAGGGGTACATCTTTTCCCAGGCTGGGACCTGTGTCATTTTTCCATCCCTTGTGACTTTACTGGGAAGAGAAGTCTTGAGATCCACCCAGGGTGGGAATCCTTGGATGGCACCCAGCACCTAGTACAGCACACAACAGGATCTGGCAGGGTTTAAATGGGTAGATGTTTAGTTCTTTTCAGAGGACTAGGAAGAAACGTTTCTTTGTATTTTGGCTCTATCTTTGGGGGTGAGAGGCTCCCACATCTAGGTATTCTTATAAAACAGCTGCTCCCAACAGCTTGGGAGAAGCTCCCCCAAGGAGAACCACTATGAAGCTTAGACCAAGAGCACCTTCTTCCTGCCCTGTTCCCTTCCCTGAAGCCGGCCCCTCTCCGGTGAGTCCCAGGAGTGGGTATTTGAGCCAAGGGAATTAGAAAGGTGCATTCCAATTAATCAGGGCCTCGAGCTGTTCTTTCAGACTTCTAAGGACATACACGTTTCTCTAGGGATCTTGCCCACTCCTCCCCTACTCACCTTTTCCTATTGACCTGCCTCCTCCTTGCTTCCCAGCTTAATAGTGATTCACTGGGGGTTTATTTCAAGTGCGTTGTGTGTGTGACACTCTGTGGGTTACTAGGACATAAGATGGCTCTCTGAGTTTACAGACCACTGGAGTCAGAGAAGTGTAAACACTCAGCATGGGTCTCGACACAGAGTCCTGCCCAGGGAGTGATGTTGGTGGGGAAGGTTCACATAGATCAGACTTAACCTTTGCATTTGGGAAGTTTTGCCCAGTGGTTATAATCACATCACCTTTAATTTACTTTTGTGGTTTATGAAGTGTTTTCCGATACATCATCTTCTTTAATCCCCTCAATAATCCTGTGAGATCAGGGATTTGATCTTCATTTTATAAATGAGGAAACTGAGGCACAAAATAAATGACAATTCAATCCCAGAGTTAACAGAGGGTTTGAACTCAGGATGACTTTGGGTGGCCTTGGCACGTCTTATCCCACAGAGTGGTCTTTCCAGCAGGCAGCACTCCGCCTCCCCCCACCCTGCAGGGGAAAACAGGGAGGCTACAGTCTCTAAAGAGGTGAGGTGAGAATTCCAAAGCCAGAGTCTGGTTTTCCACCCACTTTCTTTGGTTTCAGCTTCTTCTTTCTTTGTTTTTTAGTTTCCAAACTATAAAAAAGAAATAAAAATAGTGATGAGAGCATTCTGTTGCTTCCTTAATGAACCCACATGCTGGTTATTGCCTGAAATTCCTTTAAAGACGCACAAATCCCGTCATTCTGCAGGTATAAATAAAAAGCTTAAGATGCTAATACCTGGAAGCCTTAACACAGAGATATAAATAAGTTCCACTCAAGTTCAAGTGATGATAGAATATTCTATCGCCTTTTCTGAGCTAGAAAGCAAAAAGATAAATCACCAGTATTATAGAGCCTTTATAATTTCAAAGCAGTTTTACCAAAATTACTTTAACTGAAGAAGTATATTTTGAGCATCTAATAATGTCAAGCACTGTGTTGGATGCAAAGGATACAGTGGTGACCAAAACAGACATAGCCCCTTCCTCCACGGAGCTGAGTGGAGTGAGGAATTCAAAAAGTAGGCAAATAAATAACGTCAAGTGTGAGGAGCGCTGTGGAGGGGTGGGGCAAGGAAAGGCCTTCCCAGTCTAGGGGAGAAAAAGTCATACCTTTCCCTCACCCATTGCAAAGGTCGTGGCTGACACCCTATGATGAAAGACTGATTAACAAGAGGAAAGCATAACAAATTTATTAACAAAGTTTTATGTGCCATGGAAGCCTTTAGAGAGGAAGCACCAAAGACTCAGGAAAAATCCTATTTTTATGCTGGGTCTGATGGAAGAAGTGGATAGTCATGCAGAAACATGATTGGACAAAACAGGGTATGGTCTAATGGCAATGAGCCGGGGGAACTCAGCAAGGCCCCTTCAGATCCTTTCCTGGGTCCCTGTGAGACATGCCTTTCCCCACTCCTGGGTGCAGATGGGGCAGGACACCTGTCACATGAGGACCTTCAGTGCACAAGGGAGAAGGTCAGCGTTCCCAGGTTTTATGGCTCACTTTTGGGGGAGAAACTCTGGTTTCTATGACCTGCCTGGGGGAGAAAAGGAAAAAAGGTCAGAAAGACCTTGCTTCCGAGCCCCTCCTACTTCTTTCTGTTCAAAGAACCCAGGGGGCCAGGGCACCATACTTTGGAACACTGTGTTCTGAGCCTTGACACCAGGCAGTAGGAGCCACATAGGCTCCAAGGGGCAGGGAGGGGAGGAGGAGAGCAGGGACAGGTAGGTAAGGTCAGCGGGAAGGTCTGGGAAACTGTGAGACTTGAACCCAAACATAAACAGCAATGGGAAATATTTAAGGGCTTTACAGCAAGAGGGACAAAATATAAATTCCAGCCTGAAAATTAAATTTTAAGCCTTTTTAATTTTGTGAAGGCAAAAAAATGGAAACCTAATAAATGTGTGTATATGTAAAAATAAACTAAAATAAAGTCTATCCTGAAGAATACAAATTTTGTTACAAAGAGAAATGAAAAGGGGGTGGATAAGGATGAGGCCATTGCAGTCATCCATGGAGCGGTGATAGGGCCTGGGACCAAGGCAGAGAAGTGGAGATGAGAGGATAGAAGACTCCAGAGCTATTATAAATAAATAAATAAAGGTATAAATAAAACTGATGAGGTTTGGGGATGGGTTGTGGGGCTAAGGAAGAGGGAGCACTGCTGAGCTGCTGGGTTAGAGGAGGGTCACCAGAGGAGGAACGGGGTTTGGAATGAAGAGGGTGAATTCCAGATTTTAGACTGCATGAACATGGAACTGCATAGAGTTCATCTAACATTTTTGCTTTTTGGTGGCTAAAATCGCCTTCTATGGCTCATGTGGCTGGGCCAACTGAGCATCCAGCCAATTCTGGTCCAGCCCCTGCTGCTGTTTCCCCTGAACCCACCAAATGCACCACCTGGAGACAGCAGCAGGGGAAGGAATGTTCCCGGGCGCACAGTGCCCTCCTCTGCACGCTCTTCATTTCCCGGCAGAAGGTTGGAGGGAGAAGCCAGTTTCTGCAATTTGCACATTGGAGATATTCATATTTACTGGATACCACGGAGCTGTTCATTGCTTTTGAGCCTGTTACAAGTGCATTTGCTACATATGGATGTGAGAGCCTGGAGCAGAAGCGGGGGAAAGCCAGCCGCCCTCCGTGTGCTAAGTTTGCAAGCTCTGCCTGTCAGCCCGGCTGATGGGATGACTGGCTGCTGTTGACACAGCTCCAGTTTTCAAAAGGCAAATAAAAGTAAACCACCATGAGCGAAGCAACGCAGATAAAAAACTCTTTTCTCTCTACAGTTCATTTTTTTAAAATCCTTTCATTGATTGTATTGTCTTAAAAGAGAGAGAGAGAGAACAGAAGTCCTGTGCAGTGGCTGAACTATGTCTGCTGTGATTTCTCTTTTCTGGGCAAGTTTTTATGCAGTGGACAGAAAAGAGCCTTTTCCAAGCTACGCTCAGCCTAGAAAAGACTCGCCAAGCTATTCTCCTTAAATCCCACCTCGCTAGGATTTCTGCTCTTTGGGGCCTGCCTGCTTCTAAAGTGCTTGGAACTCTGTAGAGAAGAGAAAGATTTCCCCTGCGGGGTGTTACAGAGCCACAGGAGTGGGCCTTTAGGGGCAAGGGAGGGACCTCTATCTCTCCTCCTCCCTGACCTTCCTCCTTCACATCCTTTACTAATTAACAAATACGAAGGCCACAATGAGAGATGTCCAAAATACCTCTGAGGAAAAGGAAAAGAATGGGCCTTGATTTCATAATAAAATTAAGTGTGTGTCTCAGCCCTGGGGTCTGGAGAAGCAGAGACTATCAAGGAGGCAGGCGGTGAAGGTCAGGACAGATGAGGCAAGCAGAGGTGAGAAGGGGTTTCACAGGAGGAGGACAGCAAAGAGCTTAGGTATGGTCACTTGACTCAGGGGCTTCTCTGGAGGCTGCAGGAGAAATACACTTCACTCTCAAAATAGCACCCAGGAATGGGTTGGGCTCCTTCTTGTCTCCCACCTCCCATTTATCAAATTTCATCCCAAAGGGAGCTACTCCCCCATACTTCCAGATTATGTAATTCAATCCCTTGTCTGGGAAGCCAGATCCCACACCTTACGTCGTAGTGTTTTATTCAACTTCAAAAGTGGAGGGGCTGGGAGCCCAATCTCTCTCCCACCACAAAACCTCATTGCAGTAATCCTCTACCTATCATCCAGAACAAAGTCTGCCTTACCATCTGTTTTAGTCCACTTTCTGCTTCTGTAACAGAATACCTCAGACTTGGTAAATTACAAAGGGCAGGAGTTTATCTGGCTCACAGTTCTGGAGGCTGGGGAGTCCAAGAGCATGGCATTTGCATCTGGCGAGCGTCATCCCATGACAGAAGGCATCACATGGCCAGTGAATGCATGAGACAAAGAGAAAATGGTGGCCCAACTCATCCTCTTACCAGGATCCCACTCCCACAATTACTCCTACAATAGCAGCACTAATCCATTCATGGGGGCAGAGCCCTCATGGCCTGATCACCTCTTAAAGGCTCCATTGCTTAATACTATTACAGTGGCCATTAAATTTCAACATACGTTTTGAAGGGGACATTCAAACCACAGCACCATCTTTTTCTGGAAAAAAAAGAGTGTGGGAGAAAAAATGAAATAGGTGCAGGCGTTAACAGAGAAACAGAGAAGGAGGAGGAAGAAGGGGAGGAGGGAAAGAAGGAGGCGTAGGCTGCTGCAGCTAAGGACATCTGAACAGGAACATAAGGTCCATGTCCTAGCACAAGAATGACATCATTCTCTTTCCATATAGTAAGTTTTAGTAGAAGAGGGAGGAAAAGCACAAGGGAGAGCCTTGGGGAGATGTGGGTAAAGTGGAGGTCTGAGGAGCACTGCAAGTGTACCCAGAAGGAAAGGAGGGCAGGTTGTGCATGTGCATCTGGTATCTCAGATCCTAGGGGCACCGAGGGACGAAGAGGGTGAGAGTGTAGGGCATAGGACCCCCTTTGCTGGGAAGTATTTTGTGTACAAGTGCTTATGCACAGAAAAAACTGTTTATAAAGCCAATCACCATGACTGGTGATGAGGAATGCTAATCTGAGCCCTAACCTACCCGCCGAGGCCTGCAGAGATGTCAGGATTGTCCCCAGAGACTCACTATCTCTCCAGCTGGACCTGAGGGTAGAACGTGTGTGCATCCTTGGGCAGGGGAATGGAAGATATAAAACTGAGCACCCCTGTTGTCTGGTACAAGGGCAGGACCAGCCCATCTCCTTGGGAGAGAGAGAATCCTTTTAAAGATGTGCCATGGTCTATACTGCCTTGTCTGACTAGAGGAACAACATCATACTCCTGAGATTTTTCCCAGGTTTCATACCTGAGAGAGACTTGTTAGCAAAACATTCACCTGGGGGGCAGGGTTTTGGGGGGTCCAAATGTTGGCACACATTGACCTCTTGGGAGTAAGACCATTGGCTTTCACCTGCCAGCACCCATGAATCTACTGAGGCCTCACTCAGGACCCTGTGGTTAATTCCGAGGAAGCCAGAGGCACAGAGCAAGATCTTGCCCATCAGTTACATTGGCCTGTGGTGTTTTGGACCTCTCATGGCTAGTCCTCAGTCGTAACAAACAAGCATTCTACAGTGTACAAAGTGCTTTTACCTTCCCTACCTCCTGCATTTTATTAACTGTACTGTGAAGTTGCTGATTAACGATCTAGACTAAAGAAGTTATTAAGACTAGCTCCCAAGGTCACGTAGCTGATAAAGAGCCAGATCTTTATTCCTGAATTCTCTTCCAAATCAGTGTTAGAAACCTAAAGAGGAGACTAAAGGAGGAGAACTGAATTGATATGATTATTCTAATTTAGAGACATTCTAAATTTTTGCATCTGAGGTAGCTACCAAGAGTGTTTCAGCGCAGCCCTGGTCTTCAGACGGCACCTACCCCACGCTATCTTGGGCAACAGCCATGAAATCCACCCTGTCAAGCATTCTCATCCTCGGTTATCACCCCTCCCACCTGGACTATTCTGAGCAGGAAATCAGTGAGCATTTCCCAGGCTGCTTCTCTCTTTCTCTCTCCGACCTCCATTCCACCCTGATCTACCACAAGGCAGCAAACAGAGGCTCCCTGGGAATTTTAATAGCATCAATCCACCTCACAGCTGGGGGCAGAGATAAGGGTGCAGCACTTCCTCCCTTAAAGCTCTTTGCGAGGGGAGGGTTTGAAAGCGTAATTCTCACTTCTTCAGTTGGGGAGCCCTTCACACAAAGACAGGTATGTACAATTATCAGTCCCTCTGTGGAGAGAGGGGAGGAGAAAGGAGTTCTGGCTTCCCACCCAGCCATGTATCTCTTTACCTACAAGGGTCTCTTCGCCTTAGCCTTGACCTCTCTGCCCCCAGCCCCACACGCCGGTGGGGAAATCGAAATAATTCCTGGGATGCTGGAAATCCCTGCTTGAGGATCTGGGTGATTTCCAAATGTAAGGCAGTGGTGTGACCCTAGAAAAGTGAATGGCCTGCAGCTGCTCCCTCTTCCACAGAGGTTCTTTAGACCAACCAGAGGTGCTGCCACTGTCCCCAAAACACCTGTTTTGTTTTTCTTATCCCTTCTTTATATAATAACCATTGCTAGATTTTCTATCTCCCTCATCTCTCAGATTTTACACGCCTTGAGGGAGAAGACCCTGGCTTATTCATTTTATTCATGCCCAAAGTTCTTGGTAGGCTAAGTGACCCCAAGATGTAAGTAAGGAGGTGATGTATTATAGGAAATGTACTGAAATACTAACTTTTGACCCTTGCTGGTGTGTGTCTTTGGGCCCATTACTTAACTCCTTTCTGCCTCTCCGTCTGTGAAATGTGAATAATTCCTATAGGGAAGTGTCATTGTAAGGACTCAATGCGGTAATGTGTATGAAAGCTGGAGGCTGACTGAGGACTCTTGAGTAGATACTCGGTGCCTTCATACTGTTGCAGTAACATGAGGCCTAATGGAAAGAAAGAGCACCCAAACACCATGTTTATAAGAGGAAGGGCTTTATTTCAGCTGGCAGAGCAAACAGCATAGAAGAATTAGAAATGGCCATGCTCCCCAACTGGCTTGATCTTTCCCTTTTTATTTCCAGTCAAAAAGTTCCAACCCACGGGTACCTCTCTCACTGGTCAGTTTGAATCAAGTGGGAGAAGGTGTTTTAGCCCCCACAGAACGACAAGATTTCACAGAAATTTCCAGGTCCTAGGAAGTTAAGTCTACAAATTCCTAAGAGCTGAGTTACCATGGAGAGGACCCTGCAGGTGTATCCTTGGGGTGTCCTCGAGAAGACCTCTGTTCTCCTAGACCTCACCCTTCCCTGGTACCCTCTCTCAGTACTGAATTAAAACCAATGAAAACACCACCCTTCACTTGGAAATCTCATTGTCCTACGGCTCTTTCCTGCTCCTCTTATTTCACTTAAATGTCAAGTAAAAGTATCCCTCCTTTCTATCCCAAGTCACCGCACCAATTATGTTTTCCCTGACTTCTCCCATCTCCCCACCCCTGGACACACCTGCACATACACCTGAGGGAGAAGGAAACCAAGAATAATCAGTTCATTCATTCCTGTATTTGTATCCACCTTGCCTCAAACAGGATTCCTGCCAACTTACAATAAACTTACAACTTACAATAAAATTTGCATTTAGATTAAATTAAAGGTCATTAGGTGAGGACACTGGGGCATGGGGAAGATGAGCTGTTGAGGGGATAAGAAGCCAGGAGTGAAGCTGAAACTGCCTTTACAAGCTGATGAAGGGGTGCAAGGTAAGAACAGGAGTAAGGGCTCCAAAACTCTACAAAGAAGCAGGCTTAGCTAAGTAGCAATAATAGTTAGCCACTGTCCCCTCATTCCTTATTGTCTTGATAAAATCACTGTCCTCTCACTTGCTACTTTATCCCAGAGTCAGGCATAGTTGTCAGTTATATGGATTCCCAGCTTTCTCCTTGTAGAACATCACCTGTTTGTAATGTATGGGTAGTTTTTGAGACACCTTCCTGGTCCTGCCTTCCAGTGACTGATCCATCCAGACCAAGGAGCTGACTCAAATGGTCTTAGACCCCCACATCCAAGGAACTGCACTCCGGTGGATTGGCTCACCCACCCAGACAGCAGCCCACTTATTATGGTTCCTCTCCACAACAAGCCAACTAGCAGACCCTGAGTGCTTAATCTTTGGCCCACCAAACTGTCTTTAAAAAACCATCTCCGCAGTTCTCAGGGAGACAGATCTGAGAAATTCTCCCATCTCCTCACTTAGCACCATGCAGAATAAACTTTCTCTCCCGTGAACTCTGCTGTCTCAGGCAATGGGCAGATGAAGCTGGCTGGGTGATAGTAAAGCTAGAACACAAAATGCAGGGCAGTTATGTGAGCAGGTCTGAGAAAAGCTGGGCATTGGTAAAGGTCCACGTACTTCCACTCGTTACCAGAACTGGACTTTGAGAAAGGATTAGAAGAGAGAATCCCTGAAAATGACAAGGTGAGCAACCCTGATTCTTCCATGGGCAGAGAAGCATGGGGCCACTACAGCCTCTGGATGGTCAGGAGGGGCTGGGGTCTGGCTGCTTTCCTCACAGGGTCTCCAATAGAAGGTGGGCAGGTGTTTGGCACTCAGGAGGCAGGGAGCAGGGAGCAGATGGTCACAGTTTAAACGACCAAACTGAGGTAACTTGGGGCCTTGCTTGATAAATGCAAGTCCACAACAAATTCAAGTGAGCTCTGAATTAATGACACAGAGCGAGGTAGACATCGCAGTAGCTCAACAAACATTTATCAAGTGACTTTGAGATTTCACAGACCAAGCAGATGACTAAAGGTGTGTGCCCCTCCACACGCTCACCTCCACGCATTATATAGGTTTACTTGGAGTCCATGGAATCAGCCAGCTGGAGGGAAACCGTGCACACATAAGAACCCCTGGCTTTCTGTCTGTACCTGTCATAAAGTGATCACGTGGTGGCGTGGCTGTTGGTAGGAACCCTGGTGCACATCCAGTGACAGGGGCTCTTTTACATTTTCCTCCACACGTCTTGACTCACGTTCCCTTTCCGGGCCTTGGATTCTGACCATCCCACCTATGAATTCCTATCCTAATCTCTCTAACTTCCTCTTCTGCTCCCTGTTGATCTAACTGCAAAGATGGTACCATATTTCCACCAGACTGCTCACTTTCGGGGATCCTGCTCTATGGTCCACCTGAAGCTGCAGCACCAGGAGTTTTATTCCCTTGTTTCTAAGGTGATACTGGAGTTATTTGCAATATAAGCGTTTACCACCACACACCCACATTTACATTGCTTCCTTTCTGTTAAACTATTGATTCTTTCTCTTCCTGGCTGACAGGAGGCTTTGATGTGGGATATATTGTCTCTTGCTAAAGGAGGGAGATGTTGGTGGGAGGATTTACAGCTGTTTGAAGAATTCCTCCTCCACCCTGGCAATTGTTCTGGAGGGAGGAGCCTGGTGGTGCATTTTCCAGGCTGGGGGCAGGTTTCCTCTGTATCTCTCTGAGAAGGAGAGAGAGGAAACTGAAGTGTTTCCAAATAAATATCTGAGATTTGATCTAAAGGGATTTGTTATTAAACTCCAAGAATTTCCAGATGCAATCCATAGCATCAGCCCAGACCAGGCAAAGGGGCTGCTCCATTTGGGGATGAGGGGACATAGGGTGGTCTCCTTCACCATCTCATTTCCCCCTTTAAATTTTTCTGCCATGAGAGACTTCTCCTGTTCTGTTGCAGCAACTCTCAGCAAGTGAATAGAGCTTTCTGGGGACCTTGCCTTTGTTAAGTAGATCTGCAGTGATACAGAAGAGATTTTAATGTGCAGTGCTGTATTTTAATAGACTATTAAACTACAGCATTACACATTAGCTGGCTATGGCACAATTGCAAAAATATCTAAGATGTGCTCTCGGGAAAGCACTATTTACTTTAATGGGGAGATGCTGAAATAGACTGAAAATCTCTGCAAAGCAAACCAAGAGGTAGGTAGGGGGAGGACAGGACCAGGGACCCGTGATCCTGGCTGAAGGAAAACACTCTAATCTCATTCCCAGTTTCTGTGTCTGTGACCAACCCAGGACTGGATGACTTGTTTCTGTGCTACAGGAAGATTTTACCAACCTATGAGTTTCAAGGTCACCTCACACTCCTGTCCCATTCTTATACCAGCCTCAAGGTTGGAGCCACTTAGAGGCATGTGGTCATTTGTCTTAGTTTATCAGGGGCTGGAGCTTTCATTTTTACGGTTTGTTCTGCTCTCTGTGGCCAGAATGACAGGAGCATAAGGTAGATAGTGTTCTTCTTTGGAAAAGTCATTTTGTTCGGAGATTTTCTCCTCCCAAGTGCCCCCACCTCACCACACGCTCACAAGGAAGCACAGATGCACCCACACATGGACAATTTGTCTCAGCAATAAATAGGGAACCAGGGATTCCAGAGTTCCTTCCTCCTATCACTGCCGAGAAGTCTGGGATGAGTCCCCTCCTTGGGGAAAAAACCACCAGATTCCTGATCAGCTGTGTGTGATATCAGAGAGTGATTCAGTAGCTTGAGGACCCCATCCGGCCATTATGTAAAGTAAAACTATGGGCAGGTAGTTCTCCATTTGTGTTATTCTGTGGCAAAAAATAAAGTCTGAGAACAGCACTATCTGAGCTTTACCCAGATGAGAGCTGTGAATAGCATTTTCCAAAAAAATCCATCTTAACTCATATGCTTTTCTCCACCGTGCGTTCATGCTGTACAGCAACATTTAAAAACCAAATTGCAAGTGCTAAAAAGAGGCCAGTGCCTTCCCTGGATACGCCGCCCCAAACACACGCTTTATGCAAACCCAGGCCCACAGAAGGCTGGAGGAGGCAGGGAGAAATGGAGAGACAAGGGAAATAACCCCCAAAATCAGTAGTACAAGACTTCCCCATCTGCCTAAATAGTTTGCTCATTCAGCCTTGGAAGTAATCGCTTTCTTACTCACCCAGTGACATTTTATTCTGGGTGAGCAGATGAGAATGTTAATTTCATTCATGCGCTCTTCCTTGTATTATTATGAGGAGGGGGGAGGGTGTTGCTTTCTTTTTTTTCAAATGGAGGCCTTGTGAGTAGGGTAGGCAAGCAACCTTCCCAGGGTAGGATTTGAGATGGTGCTGGACAAGGCTATTGGCCTTTCTCCTACAAAGCTCCATCCCTCGAAGGCTCCAAAACACAAATACAAGAAGAGAGTGTCACAGAGGCATCTTTAAACCTTTAAAAAATATATTATAAAAATAACATGCATATGATTAAACATGTTTTCTCTCCAACAGCACAAGAATGTTTAACATATGAAGGAAATGTCTTCTTCATCTACCTTATCCCTACGGAGGTAGTCATTAATGGTTTTCAGTGTTAGTTCTTATTTTCTTAATTTCAACTCAAAAAGCAGTTGAATGATTCCCTGTGATGAAAGGAGACAGAAATGTGCTTTTCCTGCCTTGGTTGTCCCTCCACTTCTTAAATTGGCTCAATGTTTTTAGGTAGCGGGTTAGAGGTCAGCTGCAATCTTAGCAACAATTAGTTAAGAGTGAGCTAGAGACTGGGAGCTGGAAGAGGGTGCAAGGGATGACCTCTCAGAGCAGAGGAGAAGGAGCTAGAAACTAATTTTCTTTACTGCATGGATTTGCCAGGTTGGAGTAGCCGATTTTCCCACCTCTTTGGCTAAAGGATTTCAGGTTTGGGAAAACAGACAGCCTTAGTGGTCAAGATGAGGCGTTCTTTAAGAACCTCAGATGTCTTTAATCAGTCTTCATTCATTCAAGAAACATTCATTCACTCCATTCACTTATACACATAAAAGACACATATATTCATACTTGTGTTAGACAGGAGTACTGGCCCAATTCCTCGCCCTTCCCTCTGTCCATATCTTTTGCATGCCTTCCTGCTATGTGTGCTAAGTGAAATTCCTATTCCTGGGCCTGGCCATGTGTCTTCCTCCAGTAAAACAGCACAGGCATGCTGGTCTTGCTTCCTTTTGCTTTCTGCCATCACTATGACAAGGCTGGACCCTAGCCAGTGTTCAATTCTAAAGGAAGCACTGGAAACCCATGGAGTACAGCTTTTCTTGCTAACTTGCCCCATCTGAAGTGCATGAAGCAGCCTAGTGGGGATCATCCTGGCCCAGCCTACATCAGTGAGACCCCACAGACCTGTGAAAAACAAACCTTGATGGTGGTGCTGCAGTTTTTTGTTTTTTGTTTTTATAGAGACAGAGTCTCACTTTATGGCTCTTTGGTAGAGTGCCATGGCATCACAGCTCACAGCAACCTCCAGCTCTTGGGCTTAGGCGATTCTCTTGCCTCAGCCTCCCGAGTAGCTGGGACTACAGGGGCCCGCCACAACGCCTGGCTATTGTTTTGTTGCAGTTTGGCAGGGGCTGGGTTTGAACCCGCTGCCCTCGGCACTTGGGGCCGGCGCCCTACTCACTGAGCCACAGGCCCGCCAGTGTTGCAGTTTTGTGGCAATAGTAATTGATACAATCTCACAGCTACTATCCAGAGCACTGAGGAAGGCAGCATTAGGGCACTTTACAGTTTATGCACATGCACTACCCACTTATCCTCCTAACCCTGGGAGGGGGCCTGTTTTGAAAGGGGGAAACGAAGGCTCAAGAAATCTAAAAAACTTGATAGTGGTAAAAACCTACTATGTTCCAGAGCAAGGACTTCAACCTTGACCCCTGGTCCTCCAGCTGCTAATGCTATGCCCTTTTCACTATTCCACAGAAACCCCAACCTCTATCTTCTGCTGAAGTTGGTACCACTGTCTGGAATAACAGAGGGACCTGACTCATATGGGAAGATAGATGGAAATTGTAAACCTGACCCAATGAAGACGGCTCTGTTATCAACAAAAACAAAGAGAAACAACTCTCATTTTTATCCCCTGAAATTGTTCCTCCTTGCAATTAAACCAATCTCTGTTTACAAGTATTTAGCATGATTCTAGAAATTGCATTTTGAAATTATACGAATAGAGAGAGAAGGCAGCCCACACAGTGAGTGATTTCTCGTGGGTAATTGGCTGCTGGTTCTGGCTCCAATGATGCCTTTTTTTGTTTAGAGCATAATTAGTGATTTCAAAGGAAACTGTTAGAAATGGCCTAGGTCTCCAAAGAAAGGCTTCTCCAGCCCTTCACATCAGGAGATCTACTCAAAAGCATGCTGACAAATTTCCCTTTTTGTTTTTCTCCTTTTCCTAATGACCTCCCGAACTATTTTACAAAGCTTAGAAAGGCTGTAGATACATAGAACTCTTCCAGCTATGAGAGAAATCCAGGGTTCCCATCAGAAAACTCGGGATCGTTTTCTTCTTCCTTTTTTCTTTCTCTTTCTTCCCATTTTTATTCTTCCTGAGAAAGACACAAAGTATTTGGATTTTAGCAAAGTGTTCATTATTTTCACCATCCATTAGGATTCGATTCAAAAGTGTAAACAAAAGGAAAGCTTATTTCTCTCTCCTGGAAGAAAACTTGGCAGTAGGCAGTCCTGGGCTGCTGTGGTGGTTCTGTGGTCAGCTAAGACCAGGCTCCTTCTATCTGCCATCCTCGGGGTCACCTCAAGACCCACGATGGCTGCTGGAGGTTCGGTCATTACATCTGCATGCAAACATCAGGAAGGAGGCAGGGTTAGCTCCTCATGGCTTAGACAGGTCCTTTTAGGGAGATTTGCCTGAAGTTCCACAAAAGAATTCTACTTACAACTCATTGACCAAAAGAGAGTCACATGGTTATCTCTAGCTTCTAGAAAGGCTGGGGTCAGTGCAACTAAAAATTAGAATTCTGTTCCTAAGGAGGAAGAAAAGAATGAATGTTGATGCAGGAAACTAGTTTTTGCCACAGAAAATAGCAGGGGAAAATTATGGACATGTGAACTAAATGAAATTAAAACTACAGAGATTTAGTTAGTTTTCCAGCATCATCATAAGAGATTAGGATGTAAAAGAACTTTGTCTTTTGCTCTGTTTTGTTCAAAAATGTTATTTAGGATTTGAATGAAGGCACTGAGAGCTCTCTGTCCATCTCTACTGATGGCACAGACCTGGGAAGCTTAGCTACCCCATCAGATAACAAAATCAGGATCCAGAGTTTTTGAAATGCTGGAATCCTGGTAAAAAAAAAAAAAAAAAAAAAAAAAAGAGAGAGAGAGACAGAGAGAGAGAGAGAAAATTCAACAGGAAAAATAAGATAAAATTCAATCTTTAGAGCTCAAAAATCAACTGCACTAAGATTTCACTTACCTGAGGTACCTAGAGGAGTCATAATCATACAAAGTAGAATGCTGGTTGCCAGGGGCTTGGGGGTGGAGGGAAGGGGGAATATTATTTAATGGGTATTGAGTTTTGGTTTTGAAGGATGATGAGTTCTGGAAATGGATACAGAAGGTGGTGATGGTTGCACAATGAAATGAATGTACTTAATTTTATGAACTGTACACTTAACATGGTTAAGATGATAAAATTCATGTTGTGTGTATTTTACCATAAGAAAAAAAGTAAAATAGAAAACATTAACTGCTTACGTGCTGGATGAGAGAGCTGTGGCTTAGGTGCAGATTTAATCTGTGTCAAAAGAGATACATGCCTATCAAAAAGTATATTTGAATCTGGCCTTTGACAGGTAGGAAAACGGAAGCTAATATTTATGGAATACCTGCAACATGCCCCACTCTCTGATGGGCCCTTTTAACAGTGACTCTGGAAGGTGGGTGTTGCTATACCCCTGAATCACAGAGACACCAACTAATGGCCCAGCTGGTAAGGACAGGGCTCTGTTTTCTCCTTTAGGTACAGTTTCTGTCTCCAAAGATAGCCCCCTACAGTAAGCGACTAGGGACTGCAAAGCCCTGGTATTCACTGTTGGCCCTGCTGAAATTCCCACTGCAGGGACTGCTCCTCTGGGAGCATAATCTAACTGGCTCAATGTAGTATTTTACTTGCAAGGGGAGTGCTATAGCCAGGTAGTGTTAACAGCAATTGGTTTATCTGATTAAGCAATTAGCAATCTTTGTCACTTAGCTGATATCTGGGCCCTCAGGAACCAAAGCATAACAGATAAGATATGAAGAGGAAAAGCTGGGAGGGAAACACCCTGGGTAGCAACATGGAGGCTCTGAGAGAGAGCCAGATGCCTGCCCAGTGTAAGGGACAACAGAAAAGGAGGCATGGGGACCAGGATGGCCTCAGCAACATCCTTCTAGACAGATGAGGAAATTGGGGCTCAAGGTCAAACAAGACTTTCTCAACTGGTTGGTAGTTCTCAACTCTGGCTGTGCCTTTGAATAATCTGGGGATTTTGAACAATACCTATGCTGGGCTCTACCTCAGATCAGTTACATCAGAATATTGAGGGAGGGCCCTGAGCATTGGTATTTTTTAAAGTACCCAGGTGATTGTAATGGGCAACAAGGGCTGGGCGGCCTTGTGATGGGTTGCTCAGGCAGGAGATACAGTCCACCCAGGGATTTTCCTGAGGGGGAAGGGAGCTCCCCTGGCCTGCTTGGGAATGTCATCATTATGAACACGCACCTTCCCTCTGTCCATTTTCATGGCTGTGAGGATGAAAGCACATTCTCATCAAAGGCTGGAAATCCTGGGAGCAGGAATGATCACAAATCCTGGTAGAAGCTGGCCTGGCCTCCCATTGTCGACATCCCCCTTCATTCCATGCCCACGTCTGAACCTCCCACTTCCCTATGGCCCTAGAATGCAGGCTGCCCTCGAATACTCTTTATTCAAGCTGACCTGAAATAGCCACTTTTCCATGAATTGCTCCCCAACTTCAAGAAGAGGCTTTCTCTGCTTCTTGTACATTGCATGATGATGCAACAAACCCCATGTGCATACTCTTTGCTTCTGTAAACTCTCCCAATTCTCATACCTGTGCCTGAAAGGCTACACACAGCAAATCACTAGAGAAGTTAACTGAGCATAAGGACTGGCAGGGCTTACGCCCAAAGATGCTAATGCCACAGGAGGGAGGTGGGCTCAGTAATACAGAATCTGTATTACTGGCATTTGCTCTGGGCCTGCACCATTGGCATTAAATGTTAAGGAGGCTGTCTTCTTGGTTACCATTATCTTACGGAATTGTGTGTGTGTGCTTTGGGAGAGGGCGGTGGAGAATGTTTGATTGTGCTACTCAGAAATCACACCACCTTCATTCATGTTTCTACTCTAGGAAGAGGGAAATCTCAGGAATTAATTCTCATTTTATACCCAAAGTAGGAACTAACTTTTTCCACCGAAAGAAACTTAAAATTCCCCTTCCATCTTCACAATGTGTATTGTGATGGGAAAGAAAAGAGAATACAGACATGGGGCAATGCCAGGGAGGGGCAGTGGGCTGCAGCAAGCAGTGTCGGGCGGGGGTTTTAGACAGACTAACCTTTGAAGTAAGTGGTTGATAGAGAGTGTAAGCTGAAACTAAAGATTTCCTCTAAATAAAGCAAGAATGATATACTCCAAATCAGAGACAATAATAACAGCACAGGACGTAGAAAAGGGTCAAAGTCTCAAAGAAGAGAACTTATGATCAGAATAGAGACCCTTTGACCTCTCACTATAGATCCGTATGTGTTCCCTGAGGAGGAGAAACTGGAAATTGATGTCAGATCTCTTAAATGTAGTACACATATATTTCTAGAATGTTCTCATTCAAGAATGTGGACCCAATGATAGTTTTTTTAGTTGTCTTTGGTTAAAATCTCAAGATAACAAAAAGCAAAAGCAAAGACCTTAAGCACTGATACATATAAATATGCTGATTAAGGTATTTACCTCACTATTACTGTCAAGATTTAGTGTCTGGGATAAATGGGAGAGCAGCTGTCCCTTTTGGACACTGAGCTATCTAACAGGGCTCATTTAGATAGGGCCTGCTACATGTCAGAGTGGTGCGCGAAGCAAATGCTTTACCTGAAAGTGCACAGCACTTGGCCACTGTTTCGTCCATGTGTTTCTGTTGGAAAGAAACTTCTTGCACTGGAAGTTACTCAGGGGCAGAATCACTCTGAACACAGGCTTTTCTCTGGAGCAAGGCATCACCAGGATGGTAAGCAGGATTGCATGGATGCCCTCTCTCACCAGCAGCCACCTGTTTATGCCTGTAACTCAAGCAACCCTTTTCTGCATCCTCCAGATCTCCTTTATGGGTTATAATCTTCCCCTCTTCACTTGGAATGTTTTCTATGAGAAATTGGAGATTAAACAAATAGCATCCAACTGGGAGAAATAAAGCCTATTGCTAAGAGTGGATTGACGCGCATACCTTTGGGCTTGGTAGTATATTCTCCTTATTTCTCTAATTATTTCTCTTGAAGGATTATGACCAAGATTAGCTACGTTCAGAGATATAAACTAGCAAACAAGCATTTGGTAGTTGCACACACATACCCAAAGGGAATCCGAGGTGGGAAAGGGCTGCCCAGGAGAACAGATCATAGATGGCTGCAGGCCACTTCAGATGGGATTTGAATTCCCTGTGGGTGTGTTTAGATGATGTTACTAAATTCGAGAGCTGAATGTGCTAATCTTTATGCTCCGAGTGGACCCTTTTGTGACCAAAGCCCCGTGGAATGTGATCAGAACCATTTAAAGCTGACATTTCTCAAGCTGAGAGCAGCCCCCCTTCGTGCTCCTGGGAATATTGATTAGATTTGCCTGGGATGTTTTCTATGTTGAACTTCCTGGACATATGAGGACTTGAGGTCCCTGAATCTTCCTTCCTCCCTGATCCTCAGGGAGCCCAACACTCTGAAGTGGTCCTCAAACCTTTTCCCTTGATGACAATCTATTGGTTTTCCCAGAAGAGGCCTTGAGGCTACAAGTTCCTCTCTTCCCCCCTCCAGAGCCCTTGTAAGATCTTGCTACCGAATTTACTGTCTTTCATTAAGGGTTGCTGAAGGCAGGCAGATTCTAATCTCCTTGACAGCTGTCTTGCAGCCCTTGGCATCCCTGCCCATATACCCCCCTCCTTCCAGCTCCGAGTGTTTACTGTATGTAAGCCTGAGCTCTCGTCTCTCCAGGTCTGAGCTCAGAGGTGAAGTCAGAGTAGTGACAAGTTGGTGCAGTGAAGGAGGCTTGTCCTGTGGGGAGAGGCAGGATTGCTGCACCTGAGCTGGGGTGGCACTCACCCCCCTTACATTCAAGGCCACAGGAATCAGGAATTTCCAGGGTGAGCAAAGAGGTTAAAGAGGGTCAGCCGCAAAGACTTCATCCTGGGAATATCTGAATTCCTAAGTGAAACTTTGCCCAGGGAGACACTCAGGTGTACACATTTGATGGTAGAAATCATTTGAAACCTTTGCCTAAGTACGAAATCTATCAGCGCTACAGGGAGGGTGCTTAACCTGAGGAAGATAAACAGGGTTCATGATAGATTCAGGTGGTCTGTAAGACCTGTGAAATCACAGTCAAACTTGTCTGTGGGGTCCATAACTTTCACCAGAATCTCAAACTTATGTGTATATGGTGCACAAAAAGTTAAGAACCACTTAATCAGTGACTTGCACTGGCAGCACTTCTACCCAGCCCCCTACAACCAGGAGACTTCAGCCTCAGGACAGTGTCATGGCCAGGAATACTGCTTACCCAACCTGGTCCCTTTGACTAGCTTCCTAAGCAAGGCAAGAAACCCAGATATCGCAAGAAAAAATACTGAAAAATTTTATTATATAAAACAGAAAAAGGGCGGCGCCTGTGGCTCAAGGAGTAGGGTGTTGGCCCCATATACTGGAGACGGTGGGTTCAAACCCAGCCCCGGCCAAAAACTGCAGAAAAAAAAAAAAAAAAAAAAAAAAAAAAACCAAAAAAACCTAAAAGTCTTTATACAGAAAAAAAAAAAACAAAACCACTATAAACAAAAAAGCAAATGCTAGACTAATAAGAATATTTATAATGTTCATGGAAAAATGTTAATATTTTTAATATATGAAGAAAACATTTTTAATATTTGGAAAAGATTGAGTTAGGTTGTATTATATAATAGATGAAGATATTCTAACAGCTAACATTTAAGAAGACCTACATGCCTCCCTAGTAATCAGATATATACAATTTCAAACAGAGCCACATTTCCCACCAATTACAAGGGAAGAATGAAGGTCAATAATGCCTAATATCTAGTCATAAGCTGCTGAGGGAATATAACCCACTGTAATCTTTTTACAAAGAAATTGAACAGTTTCTAATACAATTTTAAATACATATCATTTGTGATCCAGAAAGTTTACTTATGTGTATAGGGATTTACTCTGCAGAAAAGTCATGCAAGCATGTACAATGTTTACTGAGTCAACACAACAGTAAAATTCTGGAAGTGCCATAAATATTAATTAATAGTGTAATGATTAGCAATATATTATGGCTGAGCCAAACTGTGGAATACTATGCAGACCTCAGAAAAGAATGTCAATCTGTATGTATTGATACAGAAGAAGGCCCATGATATATTAGTGAGTTTTTTAAAAAAGAAATTTATGCCACATATAATCCTATTTTATCTTTATCATAAACTATGAAACAATGCATGAGGGTCCATTGGACATACATTTCCTATTGGCCTAACCAAAGTTTTAAAAAAATACATATTTATGTATTAATAGTAGTTTATCCATGACATAGAGAAATCATCTTTTTTTGCGATTAAAAATTGTTTTAATTATTATGGGTACATAATAGTTGAATATCATTATAGGGTATATACGATGTTTTGATACAGGCAATGAGTTTTCACTATATTATTAAGTTTTTCAGCTCCTGTATACTATTTTTGTAATTAAATAATAAAACCAGAACTCTCTTTAGGAATCCATCTCAACCCAGTTGCAGTATAGTTTTTATAAAAACCATCTTGTGGGTGGTGCCTGTGGCTCAAAGGAGTGGGGCACAAGCCCCATGTGCTGGAAGTGGTGGGTTCAAACTCAGCCCCGGCCAAAAACCGCAAAAAAAAAAAAAGATAAAAACCATATTGACCCAGTTTTTTTTTTTTTTTTTTTGTGGTTTATTTTTTTATTTATTTATTTTTTTTGAATGTTATTTTGTGGTTTTTTTTTTATTTTTTTTATAAATAAAAAAAAAATAAATATTCAAACACCATGGTATATTTATTGTGTGTTAGTGGGGGGGCAAGGAAGCGGGGGGTGATGTTGGTTTCACGGTTTTGGCAAATACAAATTAGCCATTTTT
>CAUYPK010154218.1:0-42798 GCA_963574355.1 Loris lydekkerianus | reverse complement strand
AACACTTTCTTTTAAGCTGCATTTCATTGTCTTAGTTAAAGCAGGATTAAGTGATTATTTTAAATTAGTTTTTTATTAGCATCTTCAAGTATAACAACTTTGAAACTGGAATAAGTGTTTTATTTTCTATTAATAAAAAGACTTGTGACCAAAAAATAAAAAAAATAAATCATGCATCATGATCAAATAGGTTTCATGCCAGGGATGCAAGTCTGGTTTTACATATGCAAGTCCATAAATGTAACTCACCATATCAACAGAAGCAAACACAAAGACCATATGATCCTCTCAATAGATGCAGAAAAAGCATTTGATAAAATTCAGCATCGTTTTCTAATTAGAACTCTGAAGAAAACAGGCATGGGTGGCACAGTTCTTAAACTGATTGAAGCCATCTATGACAAACCCATATCTAATATTACACTGAATGGAATAAATCTGAAAGCTTTTCCACATAGAACTGGAACCAGAAAAGGCTGTCCTCTATCACCACTACTATTCAGCATAGTGCTGGAAGTTCTAGCTAATACAATCAGGCAAGAGAAGGAAACAAAGGGCATCCAAATGGGGGCAGAGGAGGTGAAACTCTCCCTCTTTGCCGACGATATGTTTTCATACTTAGAGAACCTCAAAGACTCAACCACAAGACTCCTGGAAGTGATCAAAAAATATAGTAATGTCTCAGGATATAAAATCAATGTCCGCAAATCCAATGCCTTTGTATATGCCAATAACAACAAAGTTGAGAAGCTAATCAAGAACCAATTCCCTTCATAGTAGCTTTAAAGAAAAATGAAATATCTAGGAATATACCTAACAAAAGAGGTAAAGCACCTCTATAAAGAAAATTATGAAACTCTTAGAAACGAAATAACAGAAGATATCAACAAATGGAAGATACTATGCTCATGGCCGGAAAGTATCAACATTGTCAAAACGTCTGCTGGAAAGTATCAACATTGTCAAAACGTCTATACTTCCCAAAGCAATCTACAGATTCAATGCAATCCCCATTAAAATATCAACATACTTTCAAGGTTTAGAAAAAATAATTATTCGTTTTGTATGGGATCAGGAAAAACTCTGTATAGCCAAGGCAATTTTTTTTTTTTTTGAGACAGAGTCTCACTTGGTCACCCTCGGTAGAGTGCCATAGCATCTTAGCTCACAGCAACTTCAAACTCCTGGGTTGAAGTGATCCACTTGCCTCAGCCTCCTAAGTAGCTGGGACTACAAGTGCCACCACATTACTCAAAGAACTCAAATTAGGCCTCCCATTTGATCCTGCAATCCCATTACTGGGTATCTACCCAGAAGAAAAAAAAATCATTCTATCATAAGGCCATTTGCCCTGGACTGTTTATCGCAGCTCAATTTACAATCCCCAAATTGTGGAAACAACCTAAATGCCCACCAATCCAGGAATGGATTAACAAGCTGTGGTGTATGTATACCATGGAATATTATTCAGCCACTGAGAAGATGGAGACTTTATATCTTTTGTATTAACCTGGATGGAATTGAAACACATTCTGCTTCTGAGTGAAGCATCACAAGAATGGAGAAACAAGAATCCATTGTACTCAATTCTGATATGAGGACAACTGATGACGTAGTACATAGTGGGGGGGTAGGGAAATGGGGGAGCAGAGAGAGGAAAAGAGTGAGGGTGTGGGGGGTCACGGTATGTGAAACACCTTTTGGAGGTGGAACATAGTTATAAGAGGGACTTTACCTAACAAATGCAATCAGTGTAACCTGGTTCTCTGTATCCTCAACGAATCCCTTTACAATAAAATAAAAAATCCAAAAGAACAACAACTACTTTTATTTTATTTTTTTTGAGTGCCATAGTGTCACAACTCACAGCAACCTCAAACTCTTGGGCTTAAATGATTCTCTTGTCTCAGCCTCCCAAGTAGCTGGGTCTACAGGTGCCAGCCACTAATGCCTGGCTATTTTTTGTTGCAGTTGTCTTTGTTTAGTTGGTCTGGGCTGGATTCCAACCCACCAGGTTTGGTGTATGTGGCTGGCGCCATAACCACTGTGTTATGGGTCCCAAGCCATACAAATATTGTGTAAAAAATGTCTACACAAATTTTTAAATTCAGTCTAGATTAGGAAGAGTGTTTTTTAAATTTTATTTTTATTGCAGGGTAATGTGAGGGTACAAATAACGAAGTCACAATATTGAAATTTGTTAGGTGGAGTCCCTTATAGTTATTTCCTACACCCAAGGAAAGACGGTTGATAAAGGAAGGTATTAAGAACAGCAACCTGAATCAGCTCTGGAGCTTGACAGGTTGATGGAAGCTTTCATAGAGATGGAAGTCACCTGCCTGGGTTTTGTATGATCCGGAATAATTTGTTTAGAAGTTAGCCTCTTTTCTCTGCCACAATCATATTATTCTCTCCCCTTACTCTAAGGGTAGGAGTGACTGAGGTATTTCCGTCACAGATGGGATGAGGCTAACATGTGAACACCACATTAGGATAATTGGATAGGTTAAACATTATTTATTACCACCATTACTATTTTTGAGATTCTCAGTGCTGTAAGTGGAAAAGGAGTTAGAAATCGCTAGAGCCAAATTTCCTGGAATGAATTTGGAATCCTCCAGTTAACTATGTATGTAATCTTGAGATTAATGTCTCTATTCCTCAGTTTCCTTTTTCATAAAATGACAATGCTAATAGCACCCACTTCATGAAGTTCTTTGGAGTAAATGAATTTGCTAACCACTTAGTGCAAACCCTGGGCATACAGTAAGTGCTATAAAGTGTCAGAGTTAGTAAAATACAGGCGGACAGAGACTGGTAATAGGTAGCGTGTCCGGCGTCACCTTTGCAGCCCTGAGCATGTACGCAGGTGGTGTTCTTGCGTCCTTAGTGTCCAGGGTGTTACTAAGCAGCCCTGCTCGCTTGGTAGGATGTGTGCGTGTTGCAGTTTAATGTTAGCACCTCCACCAGGCAGCTGTGACTGCTGGCTGCACATAGTGTGTCGCTTGAAGAAGGTGTTGGATATCCCTGGCTGTGGAGGTGACTCTATTTAATGTGTTATAACACATCTAAGAACCGAACAGTTTCTGTCTACTCCTTAGCGTCTAGGTGGAGGCGTGCAGAGCTCCAAGGGGCACGGTGAACCGCGGCTCGGGGCGTGTAGTGGGAGGCGGCACTGCACAGCTCTCGGAATGTAGCAGGGACCGTGGGCTCCACACCTGCCGGGGCAACGGGAACCGAGCTCGGGTATGTAGGGGGAGCGCCGTTCCAACCTCACGGGCCAGCGCGCCGGCCGCGATCTCACGTGTGTGTAGCTGGAGGGTCAGTCCACACCTCCTCCAAGCAGCGACGACCGGCAGCTCGGTGCGTGCGGTAGGAGGTGTCGTTACACACTTCCTGTGGGTCTCGCCGACCGCGGCGCGTTTCCGGTGTCGGCTGGAGCCCCGGGTCCGAGCCCCCGCCCCGCTCGCCGGCCCCGCCCCGCCCCGCCCGCGCCCCGCCGCGCCCCGCCCCCCGCCCGCCGCGCTCTGAGTCGGGCGCGCGGAGATCGGGGCGCACGGAGCGGCGCGCGCCGGTCGGCCGAGCCAGGCTGGCGCCCCCGCCCCCCGCCTCACACCGCCGCCCGCCTTCCCCGCTCCACTTGCCTTCGGTGCCCGGGCCTCCGGCCGCGCTCCTCCCGCCCTCTCACCCCTCCGTCCTGCCCCGTCCAGCCCCAGCAGCCCGGCGCTCGCAGCTCCCCCCCGCAACTCCCAGCCGCCCGCGTTCCTATGGACAGACGCACAGACACCTGCAGGTGGGTGAGAGCCCGCGCGCGGAGCGAGGACGAGCGCGCCGACGCTGCGACCCGGGCTGGGGGCCCCTTTGTGTGGGGGGCGGCCGCGCGGGCAGCTGCTCCGCTTCCCCCTCGGCGGCCGCGCGGTGACCCGGCCAAACCTTCCTTTTGTCTCCTGTGAGGGGAGCGAGGCCGGAGTGAGGGCACAGAGCCGGGCGGCCGGCCGTCGGCGGCGGCGGGCTGGCGGCCGTGAGGGGCAGCGAGCTCCGGCGGCCGCTCTGGTCGGGCTGCCGGGGGCCGGCCCCCAGCCCTGTAGCTCCTGTCGCCGCGGCGGCCGCGGGAGCGCTGCGTGGGTCTAGCTCTGCTCCTGCTCCTGGGTCTGTTGGAGGTGGGAACGAGGGCGGGAAGGAGGAAGAAAAGATCTGCCCTCGTAGTTTGCAAGTCTTGAGATGGTTGTGGAGGAAGAGAGGTGGCTCGGGGCTTTGCCCGACTGGCTTCCCTCCTCGGGAGGCACACCGAGGTGCGTGTGGGGCGTGTGTGCAGGAACGTGCGCCGCTGCGCTCCCTTATTTATTGTTTCTAACGGAGGAGGGCTTTCTCCAAAAGGCTCTTCCGCGCCCCCCCCTTGGAGGCTGCGCACAGTGGCGTGTGTTTATCATCAAATATTATCAAGAACTGTATCCCCTGAGTAGCCCGAGGTTGGACTGACCAACATCAAATCAAAATCGAACCAGAGCATAGGATATTTTTGGTTTTCTCACGGCTTTCTTTCCTTTTTTAAGGTAGGATAGGAACTTAAAAGAACATGGCTGTGGTTTTTACAATTATGTGTATTTATTATTTTTTTCCCCTGAAGTTTTGGAGTAAAGTTTTGTTTTTCCTCCAGACTCGTCAGGATTAACATGACGGAATCTTCTGTCCATTAAACAGTTAACAGGCGAGTCAGATAGTGACTGCTTCCGTGGTGGTTAAACTGGAGTGCGGTAAACAATGCTCTACCTTTTATGCTGTTCTAAGATGTCACAACATATGAGAAGAACATGGGTGTTAGAATTGATTTTTCCAGCTATTACCGTGCTTCCCGTACTTCATATATTTAGGTATTATACGTAGTGGCCCAAAGGTTGGATTGTATATGTTGGGTACAGTGTTTTGAAAATTAGTGAAAGGAGATAGTTTTGATTTCTTTTATTTAACTACCTAGTTAAGTTTATTTATGAAAAGTTGCCTTGTATTTGTAGATATTTAAATAATAAATGATTTCGAATAATTACTAATTATAACAGATTCAGATTTCTTGATGCAAGTATGGGTTTCTATCTTTGTATTTAATCTCAATCTGTTGCTCACTTCTGGAAACTTTTTTTTTTTTTCAAACTGAGACTCTGTTTTGACAAACTTGAGTCTGACAGTATCAAGACTTTTTTTTTAAGCAATTTGGGGGGGCATGCTAATAATTATATGTAGAAAATGGAGGCTTTCTTTCACAAAAAGCATTACCATCTAAACTTGAAGGAAAAACAGTATGGTGGGAAATTGTTATTTAAATTTCTATCAAGTAAAATGTAGAAATTAACCAGAAAACAATATAAAATTTAATACATTTTAAATTAGGCAAATTGACTTTTGCGTTATAAAAAGAGATAGTTTAATATGCTTAATGTAGATTCTTGCTCTAGTTACGTTAACAGATTATTGCAAACCTAATTTTATAAGCATCTGGTATGTACGTTTATGCACACTTACAACCTACCAATGATCAAGTCAACCCCTTTGAACTGATCTAATTTTATTCCTGCTTTGATTTCCAGTGTGAATTAGGTAAGTGAATTTAAATTCTGCACGATGGCACAGAACTTCGTGTGTGGCTGTGTGCCTTTGTAGGCCCTTGACCAGTGTTCCTATTCCTTTTCCATTAAGAATAGCCCAAAGAGGAAAGGTATTGAAATTTGGTCAGGCTTTATGGTGAATGGCGTTCTAGACCATTCGTAGAATTCTAGGTCTTAGATATACATACTCTTTTAGATCTTAGATACACATACTCTTTATTAGTTAGCTCTTCAAGATATTAAAAAAAAAATAAATTGAATTGCTTGTTTATGTATTTACAAGGCAGTCAGTGGTAGTGATAAGATTTAACAAAGAGTCACTGTATAAACATTAACAGAGTGTGACCTGTATTGAGAATTGTTTTGACAAAGTTGTAGTTGTGCCCAACAGTTTTCTGGGATGTCACTGTAGTCTTTATGTGGACTGGCTAAAAGATATTATCTAGTTTGTTTTTTTTTTTAAAGTGATATATAGATACTATTTTCTTTTTGTGTAATTAACGATAATATTTTAGTGTAAACCAGAAGCATTCCAGAGAACTTTAACATTTCCAAATTTCCCTTCTGGTAAGTTGGTGCTTAGGAAGGCATGTAAATTATTTTTCATTTTTCATGCTTGACATTTTTTCCTGCTACTTTTTATCTTATGACAAATAAATGCTACTTACAGGAAATTTGAATTTGTATAAAATTGGATTTTTAAATATAGCTGACATTTAGCAACTTTCTTTTTTTTAAACAATGCTAAATTGTCTGCAGTTACATTTGATAGGCTTTCCAAACCATGGACTTCTCTAGCATTTTCCTGTTTATTGGTTATTAATGTGGTATCATTAAAGGAAACTTAAAATGGCCACTTTGTGTAAACAGAACCCACAAATGAGTAATATTATCATTTGTGATAAATGGAAAACAGAAAAGTGATAATTTCATTCTTTGTACCATTACAAAGACATTCGAGTCCTTTTCATGTTTTTTTTTTTTTTTTTCCCCTTTTCAGGGAAGCAGGTCTGACCATGAGAGGTGTATAGATCTGACCTCTCATTCCAGCTTTTCTTATCATGCATTGTTTAAGAACAGCACAAACCCCATGCTGTTCGCCAAAAATGCAGAATTCATTCTTGGATTAATATTCGGGTACCAGATGTATGAGCTGGCTCTAAATAAGCTTTTTCTCTTAAGTACTGTCAAAAATAGAGAAGCTGAAGATTGGAGAGAAGCCATTTATTTTGAACAGTTTATTTTCTGACAGTTTGTGTTTGTAAAGAAACCTGCTCATAATATTTACTTAGGAGATCTACATAGTTGCCTAAAGAAGCCCCACAGGTTTCTTTTAAAAAAGTTTCCATTGAGCTTCACTCTTATATGATAACTTCTTGACTTTGCTTCTGATTACTTGATTTATGGAGTTTATTTACCAGCATGATTGGAGAATTCTTTTGCTAGACTGAAATTGCACTCTGCCTGTGCTCTGGTCCGTTTCCTAGGTAACAAACGCACTGCATAGATTCCATAATGAGGACTGTGGTTGGCCAGTTACTGTGTAAATTCTGTTGTTTGGTAAAGCTTAGTCTCATATTCAAATAAAGGTCAAGAAACCAAAAGTACTGAAAATGCAAATTTTTGAATTTTATTTTGTATCCAATGCCAACGAAGTTTAATAGGCTTTTCTGGGGGAAAGGCAGATTATGCAGCCGTATTCAAGTTTGTTTTGCAAAGTCTTACACTTAAATAGTTGGAGAGCATTTTTCTCTGTTGCATACTTGTAATGCTAATGGTCTAGTGGCAGAGAGGATGTATTTCAGAAACATGTTATCTATCACACTTGCAAATAATATAGAAAGTAAAGGGTCATGGTCTAGGTCATGAACAATACTTTTGTATTGAAAGAAAACATGTCTCAAAAGAAAAATTTATACAGTTTGCATGAAATGTAATTCTGAAAAATTTTAAAAAGACATTAAAACATTTAAGGTATTTTTTAACATTAAAAATCTTACCATAAAATGAGGTCTTTTTACTCTAGTTTTTTTCTTTCTCCTCTATCTGAGCTTTGGCTGGGCGAGGGCCAGAGTGCAGGTCTCTTCTTGGTAGCTACAAATTAAAGAATAGCTTTTCCTTCTTCTGCCTTCCTCTCCTGTTAAAATACATGGCCTCTGTGTTAGGACAAAAAGTAGTATGTGTTGAGTGGATGGTAGTTACTAGCTGTTTGTTTTAAAAAAGAAATGCAAAGAACCAGAATTCCATTAAAATCAATTCCAAATATCTTTTTATTTGATGCTTGAAAAATTTTTTTGTTTGTTAATGAAGATTTTGTTAGCTGAGCATTAAAAGAAAACATACACACTCTTTTTTAATTCTAAAGGATTATCTAAAGTTGCCTCCATTATTTTCCCCTTGCCTTACTGGATTGTTTTTAGATTATTCATTTAACAAAAGGTTAACTTTCATTTCAGGAATAGGATGTATCTTGGTAGGATTCTTTTTCTTTTTGGTTTTCCTTAAAACTGATAACACTTTAAACTTTTCTGTCCTTTTGTAATTGCAAATATTGTATCCTTTTAGTTTTTCCTTATATTTTCTCTTGTAAATATTTATTATTATTTTAAAATTTTATCATTGCATTTTTAAGGCATAATCACTAATCAAAAGGTCTATGTTTCTGTTATAGAAATTCGTATTTCTGCAATAGAATTAACAATATTTGTGAATTCTCTCTTTTTTTTTTTTTTTTGATAGTCTCACTTTGTCTCCGGTGGTAGAGTGTTGTGGCTTCATATCTCCCAGCAACCTCAGACACTTGGGCTCAAGCCATCCTCTTGCCATAGCCTCCCAAGAAGCTGGGACTACAGGCGCCCTCCACAACGCCTGGCTGTTTTTTAGAGACGGGGTCTCCCTCTAGCTCAGAGTGGTCTCAAACTCCTGAGTTCAGGCCATCTACCCACCTTGGATTACAGGCATGAGCCACTGTGCAAGGCCAATATTTGTGAACTCTTAACTAGCTAGGAGTACTTTTTCCTACCAGTATCAATTTGCTAGAGTTGCTATAACAGAAAATCACAGGCTATGTGGCTTAACCAAAAAAATGTATTTTTTTGCAATTGTGGTAGCTAGAAGTATGATATAAGGGTTGGCAGGGGTGGATTCTTCTAAGTCCTTTCTCTCGTTGATAGATGGCTAACTTGCTAAGATCACATGGTCTTTCCTCTGTGCCTGACTACCCTAATCTCTTTGTGTAAGGACATCAGTTGTGTTTGGTTAGGGCTAACCTGCATGACCTCTTATTATCTTCATTACCTCCATTAAAGGCCCTATCTCCAAATATTGGTCGCGTTCTGACATACCAGGAGTTAGGACTTGAACAGATGAATTTGAGGGGGAACACAATTAGCCCTTAACACAGTCTGTCCCTCTACCTATCGTCTTTCATGCATATGAGCATACCTGCTTCATTCCTTGTATGTGATTTTGTGGTGGTTTCATCTTTTGTGTCTTATTTACTCTTGTTTCTCACTTGAATGTCAGGCCTGAATATGGAGCAATATGATTAACTTTGTATGTCATTAAAAATAAAGTAGGGAGTTAAAGCCTTTTTTTGTTTTTCACTCTTCATTATTTTTTATTTTTTTAATTTATTTATTTTTGAGACAGAATTTTACTTTGTTGCCCTGGGTAGAGTGCTATAGTGTCATAGCTCACAGCAACCTCCGGCTCTTGGGCTCAAACGATTCTCTTGCCTCAGCCTCCCAAGTAGCTGGGACTACAGGTGCCCACTACAGCGCCCAGCTGTTTTTAGAGACAGGTCTCGCTCTAGCTCAGGCTGGTCTCTAACCTGTGAGCTCAGGCAATCCACCTGCCTCAGCCTCCCAGAGTGCTGGGATTACAGGTGTGAGCCACCACGTCTGGCCCCTCTTCATTATTTTTAAGTACTTTATTTTGATTGAGTTAAAGTAGAAATATCTGGGGGGTTTTGGGTTTTTTTGGAGACAGAGTCAGAACTCTGTCACCTTGGTTAGAGTGCTGTGGTATCATCATAACTCTCAGCAACCTCAGATTCCTGGACTTAAGCAATCTACTTGTCTCAGCCTCCTGAATAGCTGAGACTATAGGCACCTGCCACCACACCAGGCTAGTTTTTCTATTTTTCATAGAGATGGGAGTCTCACTGTTGCCCAGCCTGGTCTTGAACTCCTGAGCTTCAAGGATCCTCCCACCTTGGCCTCCTAGAGCGCTAGGATTACAGGTATAAAATTGAAAATTCTGAATAATTGGTTTGGCATACTAGAGGATTTGTGGCCAAATTCAGTGGAAATGCTAATGCTATAATTTTCTTGTGAGTTCTGAGGAAATACTTCTTTTGGTGCTCTTTTTCAAATATCGGTCTTTCTGCTTTCATTGTAAGTTACATACCATCCTGGTCATTTCACACATGTTCTGATGACTCTTGAAACTAATATCTAGTCAAGGCCCCCTCTCCTGTGACCAACTATAAATAGTCACTTGATATTCTAGGAGCATTTCACATTCTACATACCCCAAACTAATGTATCATCCTCCTCTTCAAATCTGTGTCTTCTCTTTTATTCCATAGCTCAGTGTGTTGGTACCATCGTCCAGCTGTTTTCCCAGTCCAGAAATTTAGGCATGATCTCTGACTCCTTTATTTTTAGTTTCATCTTTTTTATATATTCAAGCTCCTCAGTTGATTCTTGGTCCCCAGGATTTCTCTGTGCGGTCTGTTTACCACATAACGAATCACATACTACTCTGTTACCTTTACATTCATCTTAGTTACAACAATGACAACTACAACCAAAAAATAAAATTAGCTGTGCTTGTGGCAGGCACCTGCAGTCCTAGCTACTTGGGAGGCTGAGGCAGGAGGATTATTTGAGCCTAGGAGTTTGAGGTTGCTGTGACTTGTGATGATGCCACAGCATTCTACCCAGCGCAAAAGAGCAAGTCTCTGTCTCAAAAAAAAAGAAAAAAAAGAAAAGAAAGAAAACAAACTTGACTCACATTATTTTATCTCTCAAGCATCTTACAAAATGAAAATGTTACTTCATTGTAGGAGTTGTCAAACTTTTTCTGTGAAAGGCCAGATAGTAATTATCTTAGGTTTGGCAGGTTATAGGTCTCTCTTACAATTAATTCAAGTGTGCCAGTGCATTGCAAAAGCTGCCATTCATAGTATATAAATGCAGCATGACTGTGTTCCAATAAGACTTTATTTACAGAACCAGGCAGTGGGCTAGATTTGGTCTATGAACCTTACTCTACGGTATTGCATTCTGGTAAAATGTATTGTTGTCAATACCCGTATGATTTTCTTTCTTTTATAAATAACTTTTTCTTTTCTCCCTGGATGTTCAAAGGACTTTTTTCTTGTCTTTAAAGCCAATAATTTTGCTAGATTAAGGCTAACTGTTCTCTGTTAGTTTTCCAAGATATATTATGTGTTTATTATATTGGTCCAGTTTTTTAATACATGTTTTCCATCAATTATAGTTTTTTAGTGTTTATCCTAATGTTTTCATTTGGGGAGGGGCCTTTTGCTGCATGTATGTTGCATCTTTGGTTGTCATTTTTCTTCAGGTTCTTTCTCTCTTTTTTTGTTGGGGGCAGACAGGGTCTCCCTCTGTTGCTCTGGGTAGAGTACCACAGCATCATAGCTCACAGCAACCTCAGACTCTTGGGCTTGAGCAATATTCTTGCCTCAGCCTCCGGAGTAGCTGGAACTATAGGCCTATACCACTACACCTCATTAGTTTTTTATTTTTTGTAGAGATGGGGTCTTGCTCTTGCTCAGGCTGGTCTGGAACTCCTGAGCTCAAGCTGTCCACCTGTCTGGCTTTCCAGGAGTGCTAGGATTATAGGTGTGAGCCACTGCACCCAGCCCTCTCTTTATTTTTTATATTTGCTTTATTTTGTCATTTTTCTCATTTTATCCTTTAGTCCCTTCAGTGTACTTTCTATGCTGTCTATCTCATGAGACTAGTTTTGTCTTCCTTTCTGAGTTACTTTTTCTTGAACTCTGTCATTTCTTACTGTACATCTTCTTGTCTGGCTAGTGTCAATTTTTAGCTTTTTATTTCTTATCTGTTCTATGCTGTACTATGCTGTTCATTCATAGCTTCTATCATTTTCTTACATTCTTTTGATTCACTTTGAAATATTATGTTAGAGTTCTTACCTGCTTTGTGGACAAATTTTTGTGATGTGCTTTCCTTGGCTATTAAAACATTGATTCTTTTAAATTATTTTTTTCTCACAGTACTTTTTCATAGTATTTTTTCATTTAATTCTTGTCTTCTGTTTAAGTTTAAATTAGATGGATTTACCTGTTCTTTAGGAGAAGGTTCCTATCATAGAGGTGGGAGTGGGCCAGTGTAGTTTTTCTAGTTTCAAGGTTTGGAGACTTTCTCCTTTGTTACTTATCTGAAATATTTTAAAAATATGACCAATTAAAATCAAAGTAAGGTAGCATTGTACATTCACTACAGTAGGTAAATGGGAAAAATGAAAAGTATCAAGTGTTAGGGAGAATGTAGTGTAGTTGAACTTTTCCTGCACTGCTGTTGGAAGTATTGGTAGAGTAAATCGTTACAGAAATAAAAATTGGTACAAGCAATTTGGACAACTGTTTGGCAGTATCTATTGAAGCTGAATATGTATGTACCCTTATGACTGGTGATTCCACTATAGGAAATACACTCACCAAAAATAGATGTACTGAAATGCTCATAGCACTGTTTGTAAAAGTCTGAAAATGGAATCTGCCCAAATGACTGTCAGTGTAATATCTGATTCAGTGTGACATTGATGGCCCCAGTAAATCACATCTGGTACCTATACCTTTGTGTTCGGCTTTTCCATAGTGAGTCTGGTTTTGGCCATGTAACTTGTTTTGGGCAGTTGGACTTTAGCAAGCATTGTGCAGCAGAGGCTTGGAAAATGCTTACACATTGGGGGAAATACTGCGCTGAGACCCTTATAGGAGTATAAGGAAGTATAGGAGTAAAAGGGGTCACATGGAGAAGACTCAAGGTGCCAACTGACGACCAGTCCTTACACTGCCAAACATGTGAGTGAGGCCATCTTTGAGCTTCCAGCTTAGCTGACTTTGCAGCTGAAAGCTATATGAACAAGTCCAGGAAAGAAATGCCCCGAAAACCTATAGCATTGTGAAAAACAGATTGTTTTAAGCCACTGATTTGTTACACAGCAATTTTTTTTTTTTTTTTGAGACAGTGTCTCACTTTGTTACCCTGGGTAGAGTGCTGTGGCGTCACAGCTCACAGCAACCTCAAACTCCTGGGCTTAAGTGATTCTCCTGCCTCAGCCTCCCAAGTAGCCAGGACTACAGGCGCCTGTCACAATGCCTGGCTTTTTTTTTTTTTTTTCTCAGTTGTTTAGCTCGGCTGGGCCGGATTCAAACCCGACACCCTCGGTGTATGTGGCTGGCGCCGCAACCACTGTGCTATGGGCGCCAAGCCAATTACACAGCAATATTAAGCTGACTCATAATTGATACGAAATTATATGTTTACACATTGGACTACTGTAGAGCAATGAGAATGAACAGTCAACAACTGCGTGCACCAGTATGTATGAATCTCACAGACATATGTTGTGCTCAAGAAGCCAGACACATTGGAGTTCGTACTGTGTTTCTGCATATATATAAAGTCCTCCAACAGGCAAAACCAATCTGTTCTGTTAGAAGCAGGAGTAGTAGTGACTAGAAAGAAGAAAGTGGAGGCTTCTGGGGTGCTGGAAGGATTATTTCTTGATCTGGTTGCTGGTTAAATAAGTGACTTCTACTTCTGAAATTAATGATTTATCAGCAAGTTCACTTATTATTGTCCTTATCTGATTGCGTATTTCGATATAAAGGAAAACATATGGTCTCTTTATGTAGGCGTCTCTTGAGATTGACCTCCTTTGGGGGTCTCTCTCCTTTATTCCACTGATGCTCTATATTTGATTTGGATTCTAGTCTCACAGTTTTCCCCCTAAGGCCTCTTAGTAGGTCCTCATGGTCTTATAGTGTCCAGAAGCCTGAGAAACTTCACTGTTCTTAAATACAATTTCACTTGAAAGGGATCCTCTGTTTCTGAGGGTAATTTTCTGTAATTTCCTTTTCCCAACTCTTAGAGACATTAGAACTCTCCCTTTTCTACCTTCATCTGCCCAGTTGCTAATCTGGTGTGGGTACTAGTTTTTTGGGTATTTTCTCCCAGACTGCTTATCATGGGTCTACTTTATCACCTAATTGAGTTGAACATCTTTTGTTATATTCCACCTATTTTTATTATCTTCTGCCATCTGTAGGTTCCCTCCCCAGATAATGGTAGATACACTTGAAATTGTAAGATATAATACGGAAAGGTTGTCTGTGTACTTTCTCAGTTTCCCCCAAAGATAAATTTTTGTAACTATATTTATAATAGTGCAACCAGGACATTGACATTTTATGGGCCCAGTTGTGTCCCTCCAAGTTCATATGTTAAAGCCCTAACCCCCAATACCTCAGAACATGACTGTATTTGAAGATAGGGTCTTTAACAGCGTCTTTAAGTTCAGAAGAGGCTGATAGAGTGGGCCCTAATCAATTTAGTCTGGTGTCTTTTTTTTCTTGAGACAGAGCCTCAAGCTGTCACCCTGGGTAGAGTGCTGTAGCATCACAGCTTACAGCAACCTCCAACTCCTGGGCTAAAGCGATTTTCCTGCCTCAGCCTCCCAAGTAGTTGGCACTACAGGCAACTGCCACAACCCCTGACTATTGTTTGGTTGCAGCCGTCATTTATGTTTGGTGGGCCTGGGCTGGATTTGAACCCACCATCTCAGATGTATGTGGCTGTCGCCTTAGCCGCTTGAGCCACAGGCGCTGAGCCTAGTCTGGTGTCTTTACAAGAGGAAGTTTGGACACACACAGAGGAAAAACTCTGAGAACACAGTGAGAAGGTGGGCATCTGCAAGCCAAGCAGAGAGGCTTCAGAAGAAGCTAAGCATGCTAACAGCTTGGTTTTGGAATTCTATCCTCCAGAACTGACAAAAAATAAATTTCTGTTGTTTCAGGCAGTGGGTTTGTAGCATTTTGCTGTGGTAGCCCTAGCAAACTAATTCATTGATATTGATAAAATGCACCTTGTTACTTAGATTTCCAGTTTCTTCCTGTTTCTTCCTGGTACTCACTTTGTGTGTGTGTGTGTGTGTGTGTGTGTGTGTTTGTGAAAGTGCTCAGTTCAATAAAGTTGTGTTCCTGTTTCTGCCAGCCTTTCCATCTCTTCCTTACCCTATTTGTAACCTGTTTGTATGATTAGATTTGAGGAAGAATCCAAAACTCAGCATCTGCTACCATCTTGGTGCTTCACTCTCTTGCTTGCTTTAGAAGTCCTTGTTTTAACTAAGGTATTTTGTTGTTGTCTTGGAAGACTATTTTTTCCCTTTTTTTAAATTTCAGATTAATATGAGGGTACAAATGATTAGGTTAGTGTTTGCATTTGTTGGGTAAAGTCCCTATTGTAGTTGTGTCTGCCCCTAGGAGCTGTACCCTACACCCTTACTTTGTGCCCATTAGGTGGGAGCACACCAATCCTCCTCCCTCCTCTCTCTTTCTTAACCCCAGCTTAAATTGAATTGAGTTTTTCTCTTGTGTGAGCATGTATTAGTTTGTCTACAGGCTTCATATTAGTATTGAGTACATTGGATACTTTGCCATTTGGAAGACAGTTTCCTTTTTTTTCTTTTTTTTTTTTTTCTTTTCTTTTGCAGTTTTCGGGGCTGGGTTTGAACCCGCCACCTCCGGTATATGGGGCCGGTGTCTTACTCCTTTGAGCCACAGGCACTGCCCTGGAAGACAATTTTTTTTTCCTATTGCTCAAAGGGGACAATATCTGATAAGGTAAGAATGGGTAAGATATGCAAATAAGTTGATTTATTAACAGCTTTTCTAGTTTATCTGGTTTATAGTGATAAGCCAATACATACTTGTTGCAGGGATTTAATTCTTTTCTAAATTACTTAGATTTGTTAACATTTTCAAGACAAATCTGGTGTAGCAGTTTATTTTATCTGGCAGCTTCAGAAAACAAGGAGCTCTATCTTAGTGGATTTCCCATATAACTAAAGTTTATTTTCTGGACAAAACTTTTAAGATTTTAATCATTTTTAGTGAAGATAGTCCTCAAATGTAGTTTAATTTAAGTGAGGGTAGCAGTTTGGTTGTTTTTGGAAATCAGGCAAAGAAATTCTTTTCTGGCATCTGGATGAACTCAAGCAGCTTAGAAAATTCACTAAGCAGCCTTAAAACTCTTGGGTTCAAGAGAGCCTCTTGCCTCAGCTTCCCAAGTAGCTGGAACTACAGGCACCCACCATTTACCTGGCTATTTTTTAGAGCTGGGGTCTCGGGATCTCCCTGTAGCTGGTCTTGATCTCCTGAGCTAAAGCAGTTCACCAGCCTTGGCCACCGAGATTGCTAGGATTACAGGTGTGAACCACTGTGCCTGGCTGATTTTAGGCCAGTTTTCTACAATTCCTGATAGGATAAATCCACCCACCTGACAAGCCCATAAAGATTCACTGATTTAGGCTCCCCGCCTATAGCTCAGCGGCTAGGGTGCCAGCCACATACACCAAAGCTGGCAGGTTCGAGTCTGGCCCGGGCTTGCCAAACAGCAATGACAACTACAACCAAAAAATAGCCGGGTTTTGTGGCTGCTGCCTATAGTCCCAGCTACTTAGGAGGTTGAGGCAAGAAAATCTCTCAGGCCCAAGAATTTGAGGTTGCTGTGAGCTGTGATGCCACTGCATTCTACTGAGGGCAACAGCTTAACATTTCTCTCTCAAAAAAAAAAAAATCACTGATTTACCAGAAATGTTGTTTAAAAGCTTTTGAAGATTTTTTTAAGTTTTTAAAAAAAATACTTTTACGACTTTCATACATAACATGCATAAATCTTATGTGTAGAGTGGAGTAGATTATATTCCCTTTTATTTTTAGTTGACACATAGTAATTCTACATGTTCTTGGAATACAGTGACATTTCCATACACGCATACAATGTATAATGATCAAATCAGAGTAATTAGCATACTTATCACCCTAAACATTTATCATTTCTTTGTGTTGTGAACATTCACAATCCTCTCATCTACCCTTTTGAAGATACACAATAAATTATAGTTAACCACATGCCATCGTGCTGTGGAACACCAGAGCTCTGCTTCTGTCTAGCTGCGACCTTGTATGTGTTAGCCAACCCTCTCTAGCCTCTCATCCCACTTCTAATACCCTCAGTTCTACTTTCTACTTCCATTATCTCAAAAAATTTTTCTAACTCCTCCTTATGATTGAAAATATTTGGTATTTATCTTTCTGTGCCTGACTTATTTCACTTAATGCAATATAGTCCAGGCTCATCTATATGGCTGTGAACGACAGGATTTCTTTCTGTTTTTACGGCTGAATAATATTCCATTGTTTGTGTATACTCATTTTCTTTGTGGAGGACATTCAGGTTGATTCTGTATGTTAGCTATATGGATAGCAGTGCAGTAAGCATGAGGGTGCAGGTGTCCCTTTGGTATACTGATCTCCTTTTCTTTGGGTGTGTTAATATATCCAGTACTGGGATTGCTGGATTGGATAATTTTATTTTTAGCTTTTTGAAAAACCTCCACATTTTTTTCTGTAATAAACAGCTTTTGAAGATTTTTGTGAAAATTTGTTAATGGCTGGAGGTGTTCCCATTCTACCTTTAGAACAGCATTTTAAGGAATGTTATGTTTTTGAAAGCTAATAGTAATATATAAATTACCATTGAATATATTAAATGAAAAGTATATACTCTATTTTTTCTTGTTTTTATTTTTTTTGAGACAGAGTCTCACTTTGTTGACTCCAGGTGGAGTGTCATGGTGTCACATCGCATAGCAACCTCAAACTCTTGGGCTTAAGCAATTCTCTTGTCTCAGCCTCTCATGTACCTGGGACTGTAGGCGCCTGCCACAATGCCCGGCCATTTTTAAAGACCAGGTTTCGCTCTGGCTCAGGCTGTCTCTAACTTGTAAGCTCAGGCAATCCACCCTCTTCTGCCTCCCAGAGTGCTGGGATTACATTGTGTGAGCCCCCTTGCCTGGTGAAAAATTATATACTCTTATAAATAATATCCTGCCTATGAATACATTTCACTTATGAAAAGAAAATATTTGGTATGTGAATATCTTCTTGATATGGATATATATATATATATGTGTGTGTGTGTGTGTATATACATATTTTAAATTGTTTTTTAGCCAGTCTGTTGGCTTTTTTTCTGTTAAGAGTCTTACCACAGGGTGGTGCCTGTGGCTCAGTGAGTAGCGCGCCTGCCCCATATACCAAGGGTGGCGGGTTTGAAACCGGCCCTGGCCAACCTGCGACAAAAAAACAGCCGGGTGTTGTGGCGGGCGCTTGTAGTCCCAGCTACTCGGAAGGCTGAGGCAAGAGAATCGCCTAAGCCCAAGAGCTGGAGGTTGCTATGAGCTATGTGATGCCACACTACTCTACCAAGGTAGACAAAGTGAGAGTCTGTTTCTAAAAAAAAAAAAAGTAAATTTCTAATAATACATTTTTCTAATGATGTGTTTGTAAATTGATAAAGTATGAAATCTTCACTTTCCATTAATGAAGTTATTGCATCAGAAGTTTAGTTTTCTCCCTATTTAAATTATTTTTGGTGTTAAAGTTCATTTTGTTGATTTGCCTTAATATTTTTCTTAGTTGATGCTTTCCTATTAATCATCCAAATAAATGTTTTATTTAGTTTTGTAAGAGCATACTGTTGGCCTAAGAAATAAGCATATCCCTACACAAATAAACAATATTTTGGTTGAAAATAAATGTAGTTCTGTACAATTTTTTTTTTTTTTGAGACAGAGTCTCACTTTGTCACCTTCAGTAGAGTGTGGTGGCATCATACCTCACAGCAACCTCAAACTCCTGGTCTTAAGAGATTCTCTTGCCTCAGCCTCCCAAGTAGCTGGGACTACAGGTACCTGCTTCAATGCTCAGCTATTTTTAGAGACAAGGTCTCACTCTTGCTCAGGCTGGTCTCAAACTCCTGAGCTCAGGCAATCCACCCGCCTCGGCCTCCCAAGTGGTGGGATTATAGGCATGCACCACCATGCTTGGCCTTATACAACATATATATATATTTTTAGAAAGAGGTATACTGGGCAGCACCTATGGCTCAGTGGGTAGGGAACTGTCCCCATATACTGAGGATGGTGGGTTTAAAGCCAGTCCTGGCCAAACTGCAACAACAACAACAAATAAAAGAAAAAAAAAGAAAAGAGAGAAGTATACTGTTAAAAAAAGGTCAATTTGGCCATATGAGAACTTGACATTTCATTTAGGAAAACAAAATAATGAAATTAAAAAGGAGGAAAAATATTTGCAGCGGACGCTGGTCTGACCTAGGTAAACTTGAGACACAGGAGGCAGTGGTTCCAGTGCATGGTACAGTGGGAAGACCCAGGCCTTAAAGTGTGAAACAAAGATGAATGAGTAGTACCAAGTTGGTAGGCCACCAAGAAGGCAGCCAACCAGGGCTGCACTGGAGAGTAACAGGAAAGGCCTCTTTCAATCAAATCTTGAGTCAGTAAAGTCCATTTCAGACTTTAAAAATCAAAGAGAGTTTGTACCTCACCCCAGTGGAAGGCTAGCATTATAGGCAGAGGAAACTGGCACAGAGAGGGACAAATGTGGGCAGAAAGTGACGTAACATAACGCACAGAAGAGCCAAGATTTGAAACCTTAGAGGCAGACCCTGATAGCTACCTATGACTTTTAATAACTGTTTGTTAATAAGTCTAGCTTGGGGGACTTACATACAGTAGGTCCTAATAAAAATCACTCTTTGTCTTGAACAAAAAAAAAAGAGAAGGAAAATATTCGCAAGCTGTCTGGGTAGAGTGCCATGGCATCACAACGGACGGCAACCTCCAACTCTTGGGCTTTAAGCGATTCTTTTGTCTCAGCCTCCCAGGTAGCTGGGACTACAGGCGCCCACCACAATGCCCAGCTATTTTTCGTTGCCATTGTCGTTGTTGTTTAGCTGGCTTGGGCTGGATTCAAACCCGCCAGCCTCCGAGTATGTGGCTAGTGCTGTAAGCACTGTGCTATGGGCGCCGAGCCAGAAACTTTTTATTAACCTATCAAATCAGCAAAAATATAAAGTGAAATCCTATTTATTTCTGGTGAGTGAAAAGGAAGAGTGGAGGAAGTTGTTCTCTTATGTATTACTGATGGGAATATAATGTTAATCTTTTTTCTTTTTAAAACTTTGAAGTATTATGTATACTTAACAAAAGTTGAACATATCAATGTGTATAGTTGATTAATTTTTACAAATTGAAGATTAGCATTCAGATCAATAAGCAGGACATTGTTGGCACCCCCTGCGCTCCTTCCAGGATCTAACACAGCTTTTTTGAAAGAAAAAAAAAATATCCTAACAGATTTCTGAGTTGTGGAGTATACATACTCAGCGTTAGTAGTTATTGCCAGTTTTCTAAAGTAACTATATATAAAAAAAGAAAAAAATGAATAAAACCCCAAGTAGCTATATCAATTTATACTCTACCAGCAGTGTGTAAGCATTTCAGTTGCCCTACTTCCTCTTAATTTTCATTTTGAAAAGCATTTTGACAGAATGTATCAAGACCCACAAATATATTTATAACAATTTATCTAGTAATTTTACTAATTGAAAAGATGGAAAAAGATACATGCACAAAAATATTAAATGAAACAGTCTAAATCTGGCCTGCAGTGACCCAGAACCATTTGTTGTCTGTGGCTGCTTTTTTGCTGCGGTAGGAGAGTTGAATAGTTATGATAGAGACCTTGCAAAGCAGAAAATATTTACTGTCTGATACTCTATAGAAAAAATTTGCTGACCTCTCCATTAAAGTATTATTTAGAATAGTAAATAATTGACAGTAACCAATATGTCCATCAGTGGGTAACTATTTGATGAATTCCTTGATAAAGTTGGATATAACGATTTAAAAGGATGCTTGCAGAGATTATTTTACCTGAAAATATTTATTGGGCATCTGACATGCGTTAGCTACTTTTCTAGAAGCTAGGAAATAAGACAAAACATCTGCCCTCAGAGAATGTAAATTTTATTAGTTAAGGTGGAGAATAAACTTGTAAAAATAACATCTAAGGATTAAATGTTAAGAACAAAACAGTAGGAGGGGGAGATGTGAAATATTTCAGGTCTTGATATTTTAGATAATGTTGCCAAGGAAGATCTCACTTAAAAAGTGGCTTTTGAGTAAGGACTTAAAATAAGTGAGAGGACCAGACATGCGGCTATCTGGAGGAAGAACATTTGAACCAAAGGCAACACTAAGTACAGAGGGTCAGTATTTTATGAGGAGTACCCCCCTGGCAATTGAAGCAACACCAAAGATATATTTCTGGGATCTGATCAAACTAAAAAGCTTCTGCACAGCCAAGAATACTGTAAGTAAAGCAAACAGACAACCTTCAGAATGGGAGAAGATACTTGCAGGTTATGTTTCTGACAAAGGTCTGATAACTAGAATACACAGAGAACTCAAACTAATCAATACAAAAAGAACAAATAACCCCATTTCTATGTGGGCAAGAGACTTGAACAGAAATTTCTCTGAAGATGATGGGAGAATGGCCCACAAACACATGAAAAAATTCTCAACATCCTTACTTATCAGAGAAATGCAAATGAAAACTACTTTGAGATATCATCTAACGCCAGTAAGATTAGCCCACATCACAAAATCCCAAAACTACAAATGTTGGTGTGAATGTGGAGAGAAGGGAGCACTTCTCCACTGCTGGTGTGATTGTAAACTAATACGTCCTTTTTGGAAGGAAGTTTGGAGATCACTCAAGGAACTGAAAGTAGACCTACCATTTGATCCTGCAATTCCTCTACTAGATATCTACCCAGATGATCAAAAATCATTTTACAACAAAGACATTTGCACTAGAATGTTTACTGCAGCCCAATTCATAATTGTCAAGTCATGGAAACAGCCCAAATGCTCATCAACCCATGAAATGGATTAACAAATTGTGGTATATGTATGCCATGGAATACTGTGCAGCCATAAAAAAGGATGGAGGCTTTACATCTTTTATGTTTACCTGGATGGAACTGAATCATATTCTTTTTAATAAAGCATCTCAAGAATGGGAAAAAAAGTATACTCAATACTATTATGAAACCAATATATAATCATCTGCACATTCTTATGAAAGATAAAACACAACTATAGTCCAGAAAGAAGGAGAGAAGAGGAGGGAGGGTGGGAGGAAGAAGGGTATTTGGTGTGACCTCGCCTATTGTGCATAATGCAGTGGTACATTTCAAATCTATGGAGAGTAAGTATAAATGACCACAACAAATAAGTAAGTGATGATGGTTATGTTAATCAGTTTGATGTAAGCATTCCACATTGTATATCAAATCAGCACACTGTACCCCATAAATGTACACAGTTATGATTTAATAAAAGTATATATAAAATAAGAGTTAAGTAAAAAAAAAAGAAGTACAAAGGGTCAGTTGGAAATGTGTCTGATACATGCTAGGAACAAGAATTTCAAGGCCTGCAGTGGAGCGAAGGAAAGGGGAGAGTGGCCAGAAAGAGTTGCAAGAGGTTGGACAGGTAATTCATTAGTGGTGGTAGTGGGGAAGATAGATCACGTAGAACTTTGTGACAAAATGAAAAATACCTATTATAAATTGTTCAAGTAGGAAAAAAAGAAAGAATGACCTTTCCCTCTTCGATTTTTCCCTCCCTCCCTAATTATGACTATCATGTAAAGCTATGCACAGGGAAAGATTGGAAGAAAATACCCTAAAATGCTAACAGTGTTAACTGGGGTTATGAATTATACATATATATATAGGCCACACTTTCTATAATTAGGCTATATTTTAGAATAAAAACCATATTTAGAAACCATAAATGTATTGCATAGTTGAATCTTTGAATAACTCAGAAATCAAGTACTTTATCAGTGGTCCCCAACATTTTTGGCACCAGGAATCCTTTTCGTGGAAGACAGTTTTTCCATGGTTAGGGGATTGGAGGTTGGGATCGGGGAACAATAGGAGCTGAAGCCAAGGCAGTGATGCTGTGCAGCCTGGTTTCTAATAGTCCCCAGATAGGTACTGGTTTGCAACCCCTGGGCTGAGGATTGCAGCTTTAGATCTTTTCTGAGTTGATTGTAACCTAACTTTATTGGTAGTGAGCAGCTGTCACTTAAGTCATCAATGGAATTGTTGGTGTTTAAATTATGTATTAATCTTTCAGTGTGTCGACCAAAAGGAACTATGGAGATTACCAATTTTAACTCCCTTATTTTATGGATGGGGCAGTGATGCAGAAAAGTGGAGAAACTTGGCTTCTAGTTTTTTTCATAGATGTTTGTACGTTTCTTCATCATTTAACTTGAGGTTATCCACCACTTGAGTGATTTTTGTGCTTAAAAATTGGCCTGATCTTTGTCATAAAAAGAAAATATTTTAGGCTGGGTGCAGGGGCTCACGTTTGTAATCCTGGCACTCTGGTAGGCTGGGGTGGGTGGATTAACTGAGCTTACGTGTTTGAGACCAGCTTGAGCTAGAGCAAGACCCCGTCTCTAAAAATATCTCGGTATTGTGGTGGGCACCTGTAGTCCCAGGTACTTGGGAGGTTGAGGCAAGAGGATTTATTGAGCCCAAGAGTTTGAGGTTGCTGTGAGCTGTGATGCTACAGCACTCTACTGAGGGCAACACAGTGAGACTCTTGTCTCAAAAAAAAAAAAAAAAAAGAATATATTTGAAAATGATGACATATCTGTTTTGTCCATATCTTTTCTGCAAATAGCAAATATGGTGCCAATAATGAATCTTTTTGGCTAGTGCCCTCATTAAAAGCAGACTTGCACTCAGACTGCCTGCGTTCGAATCTTGTTTCTGGCTCTTACTAGTAGGTAACTTCTTTGTGTTTTAGTTACTGCATTTATAAAATAGGTATAATACTAAGTATATAGCTCACAGGCTTGATGTGAGGATTCAATAAATTCATGTGGGTAGATTGCCAGGCAAATAGGATAAATTATTGAGGCTTATATATCTAAAAGAGAATGTATTTGAACACTAGATACCAGAGCAAATCCCTGAACTGTATGATTTAAAGTCTATATATGTGTATGTCTTTCTACTTTGACTTTATAGATGTCATATAGTTATTTATTGAAAACATTTTAAAGCTAATCATCTTAATTAGCATAGTGGTTTCAAATGTGTGCTGTGGTAGCACTATCCACTCTTCATAGGTGTTATCAAATTTTGGAGAAAAGGATGTTTGTTTTTAATTTAGGTAGAAGAAATGCTGTGATTGAGGTAAATGGCCTGAGTGGTCAGGTGATGAAAAGTGGGCCAGGACGCATGGTGAAAGGCAAAGCACAGGTTCAGTGAGCTCTAGGAAAGATTGCTTGTTTGCTGGCGCTGGAAGGAACTTTGCTTTGTGAGTATGTAGGTCAGGGCAGTGAAAAGCTCTATTTAAACTGGCACACAATGGTAAAGAGGGCTCAAGTAGAGAGTGATGAATGAGTATGTAACCCCGTCCTTTGAAATGTACCACCAAAATTCTAGTATTTGAGTGTCTCCTAACCTCAGAGAGGCTAGAGACCACTGAACGCATGAAGTAGATATAATGAAGAAAAACAAAAACAAAATTTTGTTTTTCTATAAAATAAATTATTTTAAAAAATGATGAAGCTTTTGGTAAAATTTGAAGTATAAAAAAATGACATGTATATAGTGCTGTGGCAGTTTGTGAAAAATGTTTGATTATTTTTCTTTGGGGTAATTAAGGATAATTTTATATATGTAGTATGTCTCTGATATGTTCCGTGTTTGTGACTGGTTGGGGATTGCACAAGATTCGATTACTTTTTATTGGGAAAAAGGTGAAATGTTTTTGTAATGCTGATTTTATTTTCTTTCATTTTAAACCTTCAAAAATTTTACTTGTCCAAAAAAAAAAATTAAAGAAAAATTTTACTTGTTCAAGCTGTTGCTTTCTTTTCTTTCTTTCTTTTTATTTTTTGACACAGCTGATAAATGCAGGTATAGCCTGCAGTGTTTCTGCCACACTAGCTTTATCAGGAACATTTTGCCTTCTTTACATCATCATGGGGGTTGTAATTGAGGGTTTCTGTGGGCACATTAATTCTGAATAGAACTTGAGATTGTGCTTAACTACAAGTGTGGTGGTTTTGGTAGTGAGTTTATAACAGGGCTCAAGTACTTACATACGCAGTGGTCATTGCTGTTATAGCAGTTGTGGTATTTAATTGAACCCCAAGGTCACTTGGAAATTTCCTAGCCCATTACATTAGGCCTCTGAGAAAAAATTTTAAGTGCAGTTCAATATTTATGAATTAGTTAACAGTGAAGCTAAGGACTTTTGGAAGCATTTGGGAGTAGAGGGAAAGAAGTCATACATTTACAGAGACCCTGATGAAGCATGAAATTGTGACACTAAATTAGTCTTTCTTTCCCAGCTTTCTGCTGACACACTAGGGCTCTGGTCCAGATTCCCCATGTAATTCCTTTGCCAACATCATATGCACATCAGTATACATGGAATCTCTCATTAGGTTTTAAGAAATGACCACAATTGAATATTTTTAATTTGCTTTTTTTGAATGAGAATTTTAGTTTTATGTGACAAATGTACAGCCTTTAGCACCAAGGGAACTAAACATTTATCGACTGGGATATCAACCAAACCTCTGTATCTATAAAATCAAAGCACCTGAAATGCTGTATTTTTAAGCTTTTCTTGGTAATTCTTTTTTTTTTTTTTTTTTTTACACAGAGCCTCAAGCTATCGTCCTGGGTAGAGTGCCCTGACATCACAGTTTACAGCAACCTCCAACTCCTGGGCTTAAGCGATTCTCTTGCCTCAGCCTCCGAGGCAGCTGGGACTACAAGGTGCCCACCACAACGCCCAGCTATTTTTTGGTTGTAGTTGTCATTATTTGGCAGGTGGGGCCAGATTTGAACCTGCCAGCTCTGGTGTATGACGTGAGCTACAGGCGCCAAGCCAGTAATTCTTAAGACAGAGCCTCAAGTTGTCACCCTGGGTAGAGTGCTGTGGCATCACAGCTCACAGCAACCTCCAACTCCTGGGCAGAGCCAGTAATTCTTAATATTTTTGTGGGTTTTGACCCCTTTGAGACTCAGGTAAAACCTGGGGACTCTTCTCAAAAAATGCACGTATCTATACATGCAACATTACATTGTTGTTTACATTTTAGAAAACACTGTGGACTCTCTTGATGCATTATGCAAACTTCTCTATTTTGTGTATTTACATTTTAGCATATGACTTTCTTCTAAGAATAGAATCCTTAAAGGTTTGAGATGAGGATTAGGAGAGTGAGCTTCTGGGCTTTCAGGGAAATTTTACTTTTTTTGAGGGAGCAGAGATTAACGTGGCATTTTTCTATCAGAAATCCATTTAATTTGTTTTTCTGATAAATATACTATGGATCTGGTTAAATCAATTCTCCTGCACTGTAGATTATGGAAAAATAGTGTCTTATTACTGGTGTATTCACAAAGGCAGTCTAGCAAGGAAAAATTAAAAAGCTTAAATTCTCATTCTCATTTCTAAGGGAATAAAGAGAGAATTCATTATGTCAAGCATTACAAATAAGCATGTATTAAAGCAGCTACATATGATGATGGCACATTGTTGGAACATCCTACGGAAGATAATTTGCATGGAAGATGATTATTCAATAGGGCTTTAATTTACAAGAAACATTCTCCCGTTTAATTGAGCCCTTTACACACTCTGCTTCGCTTCAGTAGATTGCATTTGCTCCCTGCATATGTACAATGCCATAAGAGTGGTTAGAATCTGATTCAATCTTGCTGGAAGGTGAAAACAACAGCTGAAAGTCATGTCGTAAAAATATACATTATTAAACATCTGAGGATTGTTTTTGAAATCGGTTTTCTGTTTGCTGGTACGTATCATAAAGCTGATTGTATATTTTTTTTTTCTAGTAAGATTTTTCTAAGATTATTTGGCCCTGCTGGCCAGTAGTTGCACTATATGGTTCAATTTAATTTTTTCACTTTTATAGACCATCTACATAGTACTTTTTACAAAATGAGCAAATGTAGCCTGCATGTATAGTCATTACCAAAGAAAATTATGTGGTCATAAAGAAGATACTAAAATAAACATTTCAACAAATAGCTGACTTGTGATTAAAATGCCTGGAAAGACAATATATGATAAACATTTTTAAAAGGGTCATGCAGATATACTTAACGTACTCTCTGTCAGTGTCAGCAGAATAGTATATAGAAAAAGCTTCATCACAAAAAGGTTTTGGATGAGCCCAGAACTGACTCCTTGTGAATATTCTTTTTTTTTTTTAATTTAATTTTTTTTCCTTGTGGATAGTCTATCCTTAAGACATTTAAGATAAGCAGTGTTGGCTCTGTGCAGTGTTTCATGCCTGTATCCTAGCACATGGGGAGGCTGAGGCAGGAGCATCCCTGGAGATCAGAGGTTTAAGATTGCAGTGAGTGGTAATGATACTACTGCACTTTAGCCCAGGCAACAAAGCAAAACCCTGTCTCAATCAATCAATAAAAAAAGGCATTTTTGTGAGAACCAGTGGCCAGGCCTATTAATGGGGAAACACAGAAGGCTTGCAGATTGAGTCAGGAACAAGAGAAAGATGTTCTTTATCATCATTGTTTTGGAAGTCTGAGCATAGTAACATAAGGCAAGAATGGGACACATACGTTGGAAAGGAATCCATACCTTTGTCACCAAACAACATGAGGAAAAGAGTATTCCTGTGAGTAAGATGAAAGCTTGAAGGGAAGGGAAGGGAAGCTAAAACAGCTTCTTTTGGCTGTGCTCTATGGCTTTGGTGAATGAAGACTTTCTTCTGAAAGTGGAGGGGCTGAGGGTGAAAATTGGACAGCTAAGAAGAATAGAAAAAAAGGATTTGGATTGGGCGCAGTGGCTCACACCTGTAATTCTAGCACCTTGGGAGGCCTTGGATTGCCTGAGCTCAGGAGTTTGAGATCAGCCTGAGTAAGAGTGAAACCCTTCTCTACTAAAAATAGAAAAACTAGCCAGAGGTTGTGGTGCCATTTGTAGTCCCAGCTACTTGGGAGGTTGAGGCAAGAGGATCCCTTGAGTCCAGGAGTTTGAGGTTGCTGTGGCATCATAATGCCATGGCACTCTACCCAGGGCAACACAGTGAGACTATGTCTCAAAAAGAAAGAAAGAAAGAAAAGATTTGGAGCAGCTGCTGTGATGAAAAATTATTTGGCATAGATTTAAGAACTCAATTGAGGATGAATTATCATAAAGACGACTTTGGAGCAGTCAATAGAGGTGAGTCAGGGTGGCATATGGATTTTGTGAGCATAGTGATTGATTCCCTGTTTGAGAAGCTTGATAATCACCTGAGTGGTGGTGGTGTTGTTTTTTTTTTTTTTTTTTTTGCAGTTTTTGGCCAGGGCTGGGTTTGAACCCGCCACCTCTGACATATGGAGCTGGCGCCCTACCCCTTTGAGCTACAGGCGCCGCCCAATCACCTGAGTGTTTAATGAAGTGGTTCAGTCCCTTCCATAAATGTTTACTCCTAAGACCAGATATTTGACTGCATGAGACCCTGCAGTTGCAGACCTTGTAGGATGGATTAGAAGTAAGGGCAGGGAGAAAGAAAGGATGAAATTGTTTGGGAGGAGAAGCCTGTGTGGTATTTTTGTAGTGGGCAAATCTATCAGAGGGTTGTCTCTTCTGCAAAAAGGCCTATGTGATTATTCCTACTTCCTATCTTAATCTTTGGGAAGATTAACTGAATCTGATGTCACAGTGGGTATGAACTGTTTCCCTGCAATGCCATGGGTGTAGTAAACTCTCGATAGATACCTATTAATAACAAAGGAAAAAATCTCTGTGAACCCATTTCTTGTAGGCATTTATGCAACTTTGTTCCCCCCACATCACACTATTCAACATCTTTAAACAATCTCTTCACATTTGTCCTGGCCCTGGGCCTTCAGGACTCCTTTGCATCTTAAGAAACTTCTGCTTGAGCCCTAGGCTTCTTGTTTTTGTTTCTCTTTTCTTTTGCAGATTTATGTCTGTTCTCTTATCTTGTACTCTCTCTAATCCCAGAGAATGATTGCTTCTATCTCCATTCTGCTCAGTCTCCACAGAGCTAAACAAATAGACAACTAAGTAAACCATCAGGTACGAATGCATAGTAAGTGTCAGGGAGAAAAGTGACTCAAGGTGGGGGAGAATTGGAAATTTTTATAGTGTGGTCTTGGAGGGCCCTTTTTTTTTTTTTTTTTTTGAGACAGGTCTTACTATGTTGCCCTTGGTAGAATGTCTAGTGGCATCACAGTGTTGTGCCCACATCTTGAAATCTCCCACAAAGACCACCAGGGAGCCGAGTCCGATGCAAAAGCAAAAGAGCCATTTATTCACAGACTAGTCTGGGCTTCTCGTTCCTGGTGCAAGAGGAGGGCAGAGAAGCCCCTACCGCAGAGAGCAAAGCAGTTTTAAGGATACAGAAAAGAAAAAGGGTGGGGGATGGGGGCTTAGGGACCTAAACAAGGTTTGAGTTGGGCTGATTGCTTAGAGGAAAGATTTACTACTATTGAGGCCTTATTGCTCGGGGGCAGACACCCTGGAGCCGGGGGTGGGGGAGGCAGCAGGTGGCCTATCACCTTTGGTATGCAGCCACAGCTGCAAATTGAAGGCTGTGGGGCAAAGTGGGGTCAGTGAAGGCTGTGAGACAAAATGGAGTTAGTTTTAACAAAAATGGAGTTAGCTTGGTCCTTTCAACAGCTCATAGCAACCTCAAACTCTTGGGCTTAAGTGATTCTCTTGCCTCAGCCTCCCAAGTAGCTAGGACTACAAGTGCCCGCCACAACGCCCAGCTATTTTTTTCTGTTGCAGTTGCCCAGCCTTGGTGTATATGGCTGGCGCCGTAACCATTGTGCTACAATTGCCAAGCCAGAGGGCCTTTCTAATAGGGGGACACTTAAGCAGATCTGGAGGAAGTGAAGGAGAAAATCAAGCAAGTCTCTGGAGAGAAGAACATTCCCAGGTAGCCAGTGAGAAATCCCTGAAGTGAGAACAATGTGAGCGCACTTGTGGAAAAGCAGGGAAGATTTTGCAGATGATCAGAGTGACTGATCATCAGCAGATAGGCCGATGTGGCCTTGGGAGCTTGTGAAATTTACCTTATGCTTGTCTCTGTTTCCTTGGCACAAGTGAGTATGGGGCAGACAGCATTGAAAATTTGAAGATATACTCAATTAGGAAAGTGTGAGTGTGAGTATGGTCTTGAGCAAAGTGTGATTCCTGGACCCACAGTACCAGAGACTGTGTTAGAAATGTAGATTGTTGAGGCCCACCACAGACATACTGAATCAGAAACTCTGAGGGTGAGGGTGAACAATCTGTGTTTTATCAGGCCCTCTGAGTTTTTCTGATGCGCAAAAAAGTGTGAGAACCACTGGATTAGAGAGAAGGGATTGTTTCAAATGAGTACCATAAAATCTAAGTTACGTAAAAAAAGAAGTAAGGACATGGCATATGGGACAGTGAAAAGATGGTAGGACCATTTGAGCCAAAGAATAAGTCAGGGAGAGAAATTGACATAGGTCTGATTGATTCTAAATCCCAGATGTTTCCCTTAGTTAAATTAAGTGTCTCCATGACCAGCGTGTCTTGACTTTAGCATCAAGTACTTTCAAGTTGCTAATTTTGAGTTCAAGTCGTGTTTTTGTCTGGCCTTGTCAGAATATATACAGGTACAGTGGGACTAAAAGTACCTACCAGTTAGCATCACAGCTATTTAGAAGATGAAACATGAGATAACTATATGGAAGTGTTTTGTAAAATACAAAGTCCTATCTCCTAGTCCATGTCCTCTACTTTTTTCTGTACTACCTTCCTTTCTTTCTGTATCCTGTATTTTATGCAGATGGTACAAAGAACCCTACCTCATGGCTGTAATGAAAGTATGTAACTTGCAGAAGAAAAAAAAAATAGTATTCATGACTGTTGTAATTACTTTCTTGTAATAAAATCAGAACCAACAGGAGGTGTGTATATTGAAAGAGAGTTTTAAAATAAAGAATTGCTTATTTGATTATGGAGGCTGAAAAATTCTAAGATCTGTAGTTGGCAGGAAAGCTGTTGGTGTAGTTCCAGTCTGAATCCAAAGCCTTGTGAACCACAAGAGCCTTTGCTGTCAGTTCCTGTTGGGAATTCTGCAAGTTAGAGACCCAAGAGGAGCTGATGTTTCAACTTGAGTCCAAAAGTGAGATAAGACTGATGACTCAACTCCAACAGTTCTGCAGTAGTTCCTTCTTAACTTGGCCCTTTTGTTCTATTCAGGTCTTTAGTTGATTGGCTAAGGCCCATCCATATTAGAGAGGGCAGTCTCTGCTTGACTCAGTATGTTGATTCAAATGTTAATTTCTTTTACAAACACCTTTACTGACACTCAAAATAATGTTTGATCAAATGTCTGGGTACCTAGGGGCCCAATTAAGTGGACACATTAAATTAACCATCACAATCACCTAAAATGACTTAAAAATCTGACAATATATATATATATTTTATTGTTAAATCATAGCTGTGTACATTAGTGCAATCAAAGGGTACAGTGTGCTGGTTTCATATACAATCTGAAATATTCTCATCAAACTGTTCAACGTAGCCTTCGTGGCATGTTCTTAGTTATTGTATGTAGACATTTGTATTCTGCCTTTAGTAAGTTTTGCCTGTACCCATTCTAAGATGCATTGTAGGTGTCCCTCCACCCTAAACTCCCCCCTCCCTTCCCGTTTTTTGGCCCTTTCCTCATAGTCTTGTGCTATAGTTGGGTTATAGCCTTCATGTGAAAAAAATTTGACAAAATAAACAGCAATTTTTTCAAGACATTGGGCAGTGAAGTACTGTGATCTCTAAGAGATTAAAAATAAGCAGTGAATCCTATGATTGCCCCACTCACTACCTGGAAGAGGTTTTCAGGCTATGATACCAGGAGGGGGAACAAGTGGAGGCTGCCAGGCTCCCTGATTTGAGAAGATAGATAGGGCAGGGAGATTGAGGAGGCCAAGGTGACTGGAGTTTGTAGATTTCATAGGAAGAAATAAAACCATCTGTACTTACAGATAACATGATCCTACACACACACACACACACACACACTTTCACTCTCTCTCCAAGAAAGCAGCTAGAGCTAATGAATTCAGTGAAGTTGCAAGGTAAATCAGCACACACAAGCAATAAATATCTGAAAGGGAAATTAAGAAAGCAGTTCCATTTGTAGTAGCATCTAAAAGAGTGAAATGCCTAGGAGTAAATTTAGCCAAGGAGGTAAAAGATGCGTACACTGAATATTACAAAACATTGCTGAAAAGAAATTAAAGAAGACAATAGGCTCGGCACCTGTGGCTCAAGCGGCTAAGGCACCAGCTACGTACACCTGAGCTGGCGGGTTCAAATCCAGTCCAGGACGGCCAAACAACAGTGACAGCTGCAATCAAAAAATAGCTGGGTGTTGTGGCAGATGCCTGTAGTCCCAGCTGTTTGGAAGGTGGAGGCAGGAGAATCGCTTGAGTCCAGGAGTTGGAGGTTGCTGTGAGCTGTGATGCTATGGCACTCTACCCAGGGCAACAGCTTGAGGCTCTTGTCTCAGAAAAAAAAAAAACAAAAAACAAAAAAACTGAAATACATCTCACATTCATAGGTAGAATAACAGTATTGTTAATATGTTGATACATCTCAAATCTATGTCTATCAAAATTCTAACATTTTTTTTTACAGAAAAGGAAAACCAGATCCTTAAATTCATTTGGAATTGGCAGGGGACCTGAATGGCCAAAATAATTTTGAAAAGAATAACAGAGTTGGAGGACTCACAGTTCCTGATTTAAGAACTCAATACAAGCTATAGTAACCAAAACTGTGGCCCTGGCATAAGAATTGAAAGTCCAGAAATAAACCAATATATTGATTTTCAACAAGAATGCCAAATCTATTCAATGAAGAAGGAATAGTTCATTCAACAGATGACGCAGGTACAACATGAAAAAAAATGAAGTTGTACCTCACACCATGTATAAAAATTAACTCAAAGTAGATCAGCAACCCAAATGTAACAACTAAAACCATAAAACTTTTAGAAGATGTAAGGGAAAATCTTTGTGACATTGGATTTGGTAGTGGACTCTTAGATGTTAACACCGAAAACATAAGCAACAAAAGAAAAAAAATGGATACATTGGGTTTCATCAAAATTCAAAACATTGAATTTCAGAGATTACAACATCCCTCCCTAAATATTGGTAAAACAAATAGCCATAAAATCAGTAACAATACAAAAGACATGGGAGGCTGATGTGGGAGAATCACTTGAGCCCAAGAGTTAGAGGCTGCAGTGACCTATAATTGGGCCACTGCGTATCAGCCTCAGCAACATGAGACATTGTCTGTTAAAAAAAGCCTCAAAACAAAACACATGCCTTGGACGTGTAGTACATTACTAAGCAGATGACAGTAGAAACTAAATAAACATTTGAGGAACTAAAAAAAAGAATTAACAGCATTGACTGGCTTTTGGAACCAACCTCGTTTTCTGCTGTTTTAGTTCATGATTTCTCTACTGATTGCTCTGTAAGATATCCTGTGTTTTTACTAACATATGCTATTAAGAGACTAGTAGGAGATTTAACACAAATTGGATATTTCTCTATGATGCCTAAACTTGTGCTCATAGCTTCCTAAACTGGTTTTAGGACCCACTGGGAAGTTTTATGATTTAATTTTTACATTTTGGTTATCATCAGCACATCATATGCTCTGGTATTTAAGTGTAATTTCTCAATAACAAAGCCTTATCAAATACAAACTTTTAGACTTTTAGGAATTTTTTGTTTTAAAAGATAACTTTTAGACTTCTAAGAATTCATTGTTTTGAATTATCCTTGTATCTCTTAACATTAATATGCAAAGCTTTGCCTTCCTTAGTGCTAATAGATAGTTGCTCAGTGATTATTGAATTAATAATTATTGTGTGAGAGGGAGGCATGGTAATCATGAAAATAAATTCCACATCCTTCAGTTGTTTGAGGCATTTCCAGCAGAATATTGTTGCTGCAGAGAATAATAGTGAGAGATACTGATGTACCGTTTGGAGTTCAAAGACATTTTTATACCAGCTTGTTTCTGATAAAACAAGCAATAACTATATTGTATTGATTTGACCCACTGGATTATGTTCATGTAATTGTTCTATTATTATGGCATTTAATTAGTATTTCAGTAAGTGTTGTTACAAATACCTCATCTACCTCTTGTTCCTAATGACGTAATATTGCAGGAAGTGGACCAGTATAATAGAACAGAGGTGGTTCTGTCCCTTTGATGATAATGTCATCTAAATGAAGATCAAAGAATTGTTAAGTTCTGTGTGTTTGGGAAAATGGCAAAATGAAAACAGTTGTAATTTAACACTTGGTTTGATAGGTTAGATTGGTTGGTCGAAAGGAGACAACCAATTCCATTTCCAAAACGTTTAAGATGGACAATAGGAAAGACAGAGGTAGGTAAACGTGCTGTGTGCATGTTACTGCTTGCAAAATATAATTCTGTCTTTAGCACGGGCTTTTGGTAGAGGTACTCCCTTTAGTTTTAGGTGTATAATGAGTGTTGTGTAGTATCAAATAACTAGAGGCAGAACGAAATTGATATATTGCATTAGTTGTGTATTATTTATTATATCTGATAAAGCAACAGCACATGCCTGATGCTTTTACCACCATCTATGATACTCTGTACACCAAGTGAGTATATTGGTGCTAGGTTAACTGTTGTACAGTAGGAGCTGTGGTATTCTGTGTAAATTAACATCCTCACATTTAAACTGTAGATAGGAGAATGAGGGGGGAACAGCTCTGACTGCAAAGAAAAATGAAGGAACAGACAAATGAACAGGATGTTGAAACTGTGAGACATGCATGGGTTGTTCACTATAACCGGGCATTATGAGTGGTGCTAAAAGAGGAAATCCAACCATCAGGAAAACACAGAGTACAACGAAATGTGAATTTTTACTTTCCAATAAGAACAAAGTCAAAATATAAAGAAATAAAGATAGGAACTAGAAATACTGATGTCCTGAGTTTTTCTTGTAGGAATCCTTTTTAGACCATCTGTAGTATGAATGAAGACAGCATATGTTGGTCCATATGAAACATATCCCTGGCATCTGGCATGCAGTACTTGGAGTTAGGAGGTGCTAAATAAATGATGTTTATATTTGATCTTTTTTTCTTTGTGATACAATCTATGTCATCTCTTTTTTTTTGTTTGTTTGTTTTGTTTCCTGTTTCTTTAAATTCTCCTTCATTTTATAAACTCTTCTAGTTTCTTTTATTTTAACATGATTCCAGCTTATTGAGTTTAATATTTAATCTCAGTCTTTTAAAAATTTTCTAATGAAAGCATATAAGGCATTCTATCTTATCTTCCTGGGTCCCTTATTTTGCCTTAAGTTTTAATGTCTCAGTGTCTTATATTTCTAAATAGTCTATATCATTCAGGATAGTTTTTTTTTTTTTTCTTGTTGAGACAGCATCTCTGTCGCCCTGGGTAGAGTGCCATGGTGTCATGGCTCACAGCAACCTCAAACTCTTGGGCTTAAGCAATTCTCTTGCCTCAGCCTCCCAAGTAGCTGAGACTACAGGCACCTGCCACAACGCCCAGCTCTTTTTTTTTTTTTTGCTTGCAGTTGTCATTGTTGGTTTAGCTGGCCTGGGCCAGGTTCAAACCTGCCAGCCTCAGTGTATATGGCTGGTGCCCTACCCACTGAGCTATGGGCACTTACCTCAAATTTAGTTTTTATATCACTAGAGTACATTCTATATTCTCTCTCCCTATAAAAGTGCTTTGGGGTGATTACTTTATGCCCTTATATACCCTTAAATGAAATGTCTTTATTTTTCTCCATAGTTGATCACTGCTGGGTATAGAATTCTGATTTTAAAGAACCTTTCCCTCCAGCCTGAGCAAGAGTGAGACCCTGTCTCTAAAAAACAAAACAAAACAAAACACCGGGCATTGTGGCAGGTGCCTGTAGTCACAGCTACCTGGGAGGCTGAGGCAAGAGTATTGCTTAAGCCCAAGAGTTTGAGGTTGCTATGAGCTGTGACACCATGGCACTCAACCCCAGGACAACTGAGTGAGACTCTGTTTCAAAAAAGAAAAAGAGAAAATAACCTTTCCCTAAGAAACTGTAGACCATCTTTGTTGCCCCCTAATATTTCATGTTGCAGATAATGGGTCTCATATTCTTTTTCAGTACTTTGTCCCTAACATTGCTGGGATAATTGTAGTCACCCATGTCTTACCTCATCCTGTTTAATATCTCTCCCATCTCTAAGTATCTCTGGGTGTACATTCCTGTCAGCTGAGTCACCTTTGGTATCTTTCCAGTCTCTGTCCTAGGTGTATACAGCTATCCTGGTGCCTTTGAAGGGCTGTGATTCCGTCTTTCCAGGTTCCATACCAAGGATATATCTGGCTTTATGTCTGCTGTTACTCTCATTGCTTGCATTGACCTTGCACCCTGACCCTCATTGATCCAGCTGGGACCAGTTTCCTTACGTCCACTGACTGTATCTACTTATTTTTGACTTTATCTTTGGTTATGGCCATAAAGCTCAGCCCACTTACCTAACTCTGAGACTAAAGCTGGGGAAGAAAAACTGTACTAAAGCCACAGTTGAGGAGGTCTTGGCTCAGTTGGTGGAGGCTCTGGGAGAGAGGAAATTTGAATCCATATGGTCCAGATTGCTTTTAGAGCAAATGGTGGGAATACCCTCCAAGTTAACAGGTGTCAGTAGCCTGAATTAGCAAGATACAGGGCTGTGTGATGATAGTTGGGCAATGTCTTTTCTACACACAGCATAAGCTACCTACCATCGTAATCACCCATCATCACAGCCACCTTTTAGTAACTGATTTTGGTTTTGCACTTATGACTCCTAATTTGAGAAGTGACATCAAATTCAGATGATAGGGGGGGAGGATAGTTCTGTTAGGATGCTGAGATTTTTCAGATATCTGAATTATTAGATGTGTTGATATTAAAGCACCAACCAGCACACATGTAGTTTTAGATTTACCCTGGATTAAGTGGAAGGTAAGCCATTTATCAGATCTGACATCTGGCCTAGGATTTCCTCATGTTGTGTTATGCTTTGGAAGGTGTGGGGAAGATGGTTCTGGCTTGGATTCTGGTGGCTTGCTTTTACTCTTTGACCTCATGGGTGGGGAGACACTGTTTTACATGGGGAGTTTTGTTCCTAAAAGTTACTGCATATATCAGATATGTCTCAGATGGGGAGTGTACATAAGATAGGCTTCTGGAGTAAGATTTCATAATTTAGGGCACGTTAAGGTTTGTGGGTGATTAAGCACAATCACAGTTTACCTTGCAGAGATTTCAAGTTATTCTTACTTTGGGACCATTGTTTCCTGTTCTCCCCACTCCACCCCCACATATACACAAGTCTTTTGCTGCTTTTCTAGCAAACTGATTTACCTATTTTAGTCAAATTCCTAAAGAATGGGATTTTGGAGTGTGTATTCCAAATTTACTTCTGCTATTATTCCCATTTTACTTCTGCTGTTAATTTCAGCCCCCCCTTTTATATTGATTGATCATTTCCCATCCATATTGCCACATATCTAAAAGCCAACAAGATGTCACCAATGGCACTGATGTTAGAATCTTAAGAGAATAACTTGGGGGAGAATTTTGTGGAATATTTGAGAAGAGGTTCTAGTTACAGTATAGGTGAATGTAAGGTCTGGTCAAGGACATGTGAAAACTCAGAAAATCAAAGGACAGGAAGTAGAACTGGACCACAGGCATTGGCTCTTTTTTTTTGCATACTTACGATCATTTATAAATTCTTGGCTTTGGCATGCTCCATACTTGAAGGGGTCTTGTTTAGTGAGCAGTTAGTTTTGTGCCATACCTTGGAATTTATGGAGAGAGTATAACAACTAAGACAGCCTTAAAAAGATTTATAACATAAAATTTACTATCTTAGCCATTTCTTAGTATGTAGTTCAGTAGCACTAAATGTATCCTCATTGCTGTGCGACCCTCACCACCCATCCATCCACAGAAAGCTGCTTTCTTTTAGGATGCTATAGAAAAGTGAGATGCTTCTGTTTTCTTTCTGCATTGTCTAATATGATAGCCACTAGCCATGTGGCTCTTGAGCACTGGGAATGTGGCTTAGTAAGGAACTGAATTTTTAATTATTTTAATTATTTTAAATTTAAATAACTACTATCAAAAAGGATTAGCAAGTTTTTGATGACAGTGGTACCGCCCTGGAACCCTGCCTAGAGTTGTTATGGATAGTGCTGATGCTTTTGCTACTGTTACAAACTAGGATTGCATTTTCTTGTAGAAATAAGAAAAATCTAGTTGGCTGTTTTATGTAGCAATATTAGTCTTATACTTCTGGTCAGCACAGTGGGCTACATGAGACTTTTTTGGTGGCCCAAGAACCTAATCACCCTTATTGTCAAGATAAAATTCTTATTGCTAAATATTTTTATGATAAAGTTCTTATTTGTTTCTAAACCAGTTGATCCACCATCATAAAACAGTGGATTTACCCTGTTTGGACCTCAGTCTCCTGGAGTAGATTTGCCACATTGTTTCCCCAGAATTCCTTCCACCACCTGTAACAACACATTGTATGTAAGTCTCAGTGCATGTTGACTTTAACTGGTGTGACAGAGACGGCTTCATCAGTGAAAGATTTAGGTGTATGTTTTGTGTAGTAACTAATAAGAGAGTACTTGTACCTGGCTAGCTATGAGTTGATGTTTAACACATTTCATCTTCTCCTTCTACCCATCCTGTCAAGGCTGTAACACTAGAAATGCATTCTTTCCGGAATCCACAGCATACAAATCTTGGGACAATGAGTATATCCTGTTGTTTTTCATTTATTCATAATGTTATGTTCTCAGTAATGGTGAAGTAGACTGATTCTGGGGACCACCAGTGGTCTGTTCATTGCCTAAATAATTTTGCTTTTCCTAATGATGCCATTACTTCTGTGTTTATTGCCGCAATTATTCATATATAAAAGTAATTTTGTCTAGTACCTGTTATATGAAAGGGGCATTTATTACATATTTCTTTTTTATGTAATTTTCTAGTCTTCATAGGATTTCCCAGTTTTACTTCCTCTGAATGACAAAAGCCACATCATATTCTTGATTATTGTTACTGTTTTGCAAACTTACTATACTACATAACCAAAATAAGAGTAAATTTTCAGTTTGCTAAATGTGAGTGAGCACACAGGAGAAAGAATAGGCCAAAGGGCTTCAGGGTCCTTGGAAGTAAGGGAAGTTGAAAAGGTCCTTTTATGCTCTTTATTCTGATGTATTCCCATTGATAAATTTAGCAGTGTTGTCCTAATCATTAACTATCAAGGGTCTCAGTGTCTGTTACAATCTGTTTTGTGCTGCTGAAACACAATACCCAAGACTGGGTAATTTATAATAGACAGAAGTGTATTGGTTTGCAGTTTTGGAGGCTGGGAAGACTGATATCAAGGTTCCAGCATCTGGCAAGGGTGGAAGGTAAAAGGGCAGAAGGTGAAAAAGAGCAAGAGATGGAGGAACTCAGCAGTTCCCACTCACAGGGTAGAGCCCTCTATCTACTGTGAATTGGCAGTTATAAATTTCAACATGAGTTTTGGAGGGAGCAGATATCCATACCAGTGTCTTTATCATGTTGTTTTACAGGGTTTTGAGAAAGGAATCTTTGGACAGTTCTGGGAGATGTTGAAAGGTTCAAGTTCTGCTTCTGTAAGCCTGGGAGGTATTTGTGATGAACTTACTCAGGCACTAATGCTTACATACGAGCCTTTCATCTTAACCTCCAAGGAGTAGTGTTCAAGCATTAAGACACTTCCCTACTTCAGCACCTTTACATTTACTGTTCTCTTTGCCTGGAATTTTCCACCTACATGTACTTTGTTTCACATAACTTGCCCCTTTGCGTTTCTCAGTCCTCAGCTTAAAAATAACTTTTTCAGAAAGGCGTTCCCTGACCATCCTAGTTAAGTCTCCCTATAATTTCCTATCATGGTGCTTTGTTCACATAGTTTTCTACTAGTTACCACATCCATGATTATTTAGCATGTCTTCATTTTATCTTAAGCTTGTCCTGTGATTGCCCTTCATGCTTATTTATCCACCTGCCTGTGGGACATGCATAGGTTTGTTTATTCTCAAGTGTTTGTTGAATGCCTACTGTGTGCCAGATGCTAGGAGAATAGACACTCTTGGCCTCTCCCCTGTGCTTGGCGGTTTACAGATTGTAAAGCAAATAGTGGTAATCAAATATAATTGACCCTTATTATTCACAGAGTCTATATTTGTGAATCTACCTATTCACTAAAATTAAGTTGTAACCCCCTAATCAGTACTCTCAGCACTTCGGGAGTCATTTATGGACATGTGCAGGTGGTAAAAAGTTTGAGTCACCTGGTGCACACGTTCCCAGCTGAAGTTCAACAAGGCAGCAAACACTCTGCCTTCTTGTTTTAACTCTCATTTTATACATGAGTATCATTTTTGTGATCTATTTGGTGCCACGTGCTTTTGCATTTTTGTATTTTTTTGTTGTTGGCAATTTTGCTGATAACAACAGCCCCTAGAGTGGCTAACATGTTCTCTGGAGTTCCTGAGTGGAATACTGTGATGTGCCCTATGGTAAGTTTTGTTCAGGCTTAAATTATAGTGCTATTAGCCATGAATTCAGTACTAGTGAATCACCAATGTACAGTATGTTGAATAAGATATCTTTAAATAGAGACAAACATAAAACAAAGATACATTGATTGGTTAGATATAAAATGTTATGACCAGAGGTTTTTAGGAATTTGATCCTGTGTTTCCTCTAGGAGCAAAGGTTAAGTATTCACTTATTCAGTGTTTGCAATAACTTCATAAAATTAACTACCACAATTAAGAATGGACTGTACTTGCAAATTAAGTGCAAAGAAAGAAACAGCTGTGATGGAGAGTATAGGAGAGAGACCTTTTCTTTTTGTTGGTCCTCTTACGAGGTAACATTTAAGTCAAGATCCATGGAACAAATAGGAGAAAGAGCATTTTAGCATAAGGAATGGCTCTGAAACAGGAAGGAACGTGATATTTCTAAGGAATCGAAAGAAAAGCAGTGTGGCTGGAGGAGGGTAGCACAAGCTGCAGTTGGACAAGACAGCAGAAACTTGATTATATTGTTGTTTGGAATTCATACTAGGGAGTTTAGCTTTGGAATATTTAATGGAAAGCCATTGGAAGGTTTTTAAACCAAGGGTTAGATGATCTGCTTTATGCTTTCATTTGTTAAAAACTTACTGTCATTGGGTGGCGCCTATGGCTCAGTGAGTAGGGTGCTGGCCCCACATACTAAGGGTGGCGGGTTCGAACCTGGTCCTGGCCAAACTGCAACAAAAAATAGCCGGGCATTCTGGTGGGCACCTGTAGTCCCAGCTATCGGAAGGCTGAGGCAAGAGAATTGCTTAAGCCCAAGAGCTGGAGGTTGCTGTGAGCTGTGATGCTATAGTACTCTACCAAAGGTGACAAAGTGAGACTGTGTCCAAAAAAAAAAAAAAAAATATTGTCATTATTTTTTGATACATAGTCTTACTCTGTTGCGGTTGGTAGAGTGACGTGGTGTCATTGTAGTTCACAGAAACCTCAAACTCTTGGGTTTAAGCAATCAATCCTATTGCCTCAGCCTCCTGAGTAGCTAGGACTGACCACAGGCATGAGCTGCTATGCCTGTTTTTTTTTATTTTTTATTTTTATTTTTTTTTAGTAGAGATGGAGTCTTTCTCTTGCTCAGGCTGATCTTGAACTCCTGAGCTCAGGCAATTACAGGTGTGAGTCATTGTGCCTGGCCTGCTCTATGCTTTCAAAAGATAATTCTGTCTGCTATGGGGGAAATGGTTTGAAGAGGGCAAGGGGTGAAATGGAAAAATGAGTTAACAGGCATGTCTATCTAATATTCAATAATTGCCAAGTCTGCCTCTTTTATCTCCTAAGTGGATCTCAGCTCTCTCCCTTATTCACCATCTTTGCCAGATCTGCTCCTGCAACTTCATACTGATATTCTTCCCAGTCTCTGCCTCTGTCTCCAGAGAGATGTGATCAATTGAAGTCACCCTTCTTATCTTATCCCTCTCACTGCCCTTCTGTAAACTCCCCTAGTGACTTCCCAGACCTCATGGTCAGGTGCCACCTGCCTTCCCAGCACCAGCTGTTACTGTGCTTTGCCTTGCACTTAGTGCCCCAAGTTACAAAATTTCCCCTATCTCCCTGCACATCTGTTATTTGGGCCTGCTTGCCTTTCTTTGCTGGGGAATCCTTTGTTACTTTCCATCCATACAGGGTTAGGGTGCTCCTGGTGTACTTTCCAGTGATACGCAACCATTTCATGTCATTATCATCTGTGTATCAGCCAGGCTCTCAATTTCCTTCCTTACAACTAGACTATTTATTTCATGTTTTTATTATTTTTGAGGCCTTTATCCATCTTGAATCAATTTTTGTGAGTGAGGAAAGGTGTGGGTCCACTTTCCGTCTTTTACATGTGGATATCCAGTTCTCCCAACACCATTTATTGAATAGGGAGTCTTTCCCCCAAGGTATGTTCTTGTTTGGTTTATTGAAGATTAGGTGGTTGTAAGATGTTAGTTTCATTTCTTGGTTTTCTCTTTGATTCCAAGTGTCTATGTCTCTATTTTTGTGCCAGTACCATGCTGTCTTGACCACTAAGGCTTTGTAGTACAGACTAAAATCTGGTATGCCGATGCCCCCAGCTTTATTTTTATTAATAAGAACTGCCTTAGCTATACGGGGTTTTTTCTGGTTCCATACAAAACGCAGAATCATTTTTTCCAAATCTTGAAAGTACAATGTTATTTTGATAGGAATGGCATTGAATAGGTAGATTGCTTTGGGAAGT
>CAUYPK010154217.1:0-49567 GCA_963574355.1 Loris lydekkerianus | reverse complement strand
AAACAGACAAACACTCACACAAAAGCATATAATTTTAACAATAATATATTAAACACATAATATAACATGCTCAGTCAGGTGTTTTTTGTTACCTTGTTGGAGCTGCATGCGGCTCGAGAGCCGCGTGTTCGCCACCCCTGTATCTATACCGAATGTGTGTTCCTTCTGGATCAGTGATTATCAAACTTCTAGATATGTGAGTCTTTCCTCCTGCACTCCCCAGCTCCATTCCAATCTGCACTAAATGTTTGAAAATATACAGAAGCTTTCTTGAAAGTCCCAATTATGGAGGTTGGCCTGGTCACTTAGTTTTTTAGCAGAGCAGGACTTGACACATCCTGAAGTGTAGCTGTCATTCTACATAAAAACGTCAAAAGCAACCCCATTTGAAACACTGGGATATGTACTGATGTGGTATTCAAATGCATATCTTGATTTTGGAGTGCTAAATACTGCCAAAATATCTTAAAAGCAATAGTATCCAAATCCTTTCTTTTTCTACAAAGTAATTTTTAAAAAAATACACATTAAATTTTTTGTCTTTGGTTTTCTCAAATCATATTGTTTTATTAAGCACATATCATTCATATTTCTTTTTACATTTCATTTGCTTATGCTTTATTCAGAAATTCCAAATAAAAATGTTAAATAAAATAATTTATAGTGGTCATCTTGGTTTGTCACTTCAGGTAATATTTGAAAAAAATTATAAGTTCTTTATACGATTTTCTGATATTTTAATAAGATTTTTAATTTAAGACTTTATCTTATTTGTCTTCTTAAACTAATTCTAAAATCTCTTTAGAATTTTGTCTATAATTATTAGAATAGTGTAACACTAATGTTAAATTTCTCAGTTTTGTAGAAATTCAAATGATACATATGACTACATAGAAATTATTGTCCAGATTTTTGAAAAGGAGTCATGTTTTTCTTTAAGACTTATCAGGAAATATGGATTTATTTTTTCCAATTGTGATAAAGTATCATGACACAGAGAGATAGAAAAAAACTATTTTCATTGTCATTTTGATAAATTTTTATTTCAACTAAATTTTGACTGAGAGATGTTTTAATCATCCAATCCCTCAATGAAATTACTGCTGTTACTCATATATCTTTCCCCCCTTTGGGTTAGTTACAGCTGCCTTTAAGTTCTCTGGTGATTTGTTGGTCTATGTCATTAAATAGGATTGTCTTAATTCTCAAAGTATTTCGAATTTGTCATCAAATCCCACCCAGTTAATTTCATCAAGTTACACTTTTATCATTTGTTTTATTCCCAGGCTGTGTTTACTACAGCTGAAGGAGGACAAGGACTCTTTCCAGGGTTCACCAACCTCTGACTTCAACTACCCCTTAGGCTTCACTAGGCAGGCCAAAGGCCATAGTAGAAACATTCTGATTGCCGTCAAGTTTACTTTTAAATTCAATGTAATTATTTTCCTTCAGAAACATCAGTTCTGCACCATTGTATTTCTCATCATTATTGTCTAAATTTGGATGACTGCATTTCTAGCCCTGAGTGCTATATTCCTCAACCTACTTCAACTTCCAAGGATATGAGGAAAAATTGCAAAGACTTATCTGATATGATTTGGGAGAACTTGAAATAAAAAATTTATTGAAATAAAACCCATAGCACTGTGCCTGGTAAACTAAGAATAATTAATAATTTTAGCAATTATTATTGTTTAATTATAAGAATTACTAAAACTTAAAATGATTTTTCTCTTATGTTGACCACTAAAGGCATTGAAAAGTCACTTTTATCAAAATGTTATAAATATATAAATATTATAAATTGCAAGATTTTTTATTAAGTACAGTGTAGTTCTTTAGAACTTGTAAATAAAGAAGCATCCTATTTATTACATGTTAAATAAGAATTAGAGAAGTTAAAAGTTGGAAAAGACTCAAGATTTTCTCCATTTTAAGGTTATCATTTAATCGTAAAGCCAGAAAGTGTGTAACTAGTGTGTAAATAGTGAAGCCAGAAAGTGTGTAACACCAAAAGCCTCTGTCAAATCATTAATATTAGAGAAATATTAATTTAATATCTAATGAAAAACATTCTTTAATATCTAATTTTTAATTCATTTATAATGAGTTTATTAGAAACTAAGAACTATAATCCCTTATTCCTTTCAATTATCATTTTTATTGTTGATTTAGTGTACCCTTTACACTACCATTTCAATTCTTGTTTCACTATCATCAGTTAATTAATTTTATTTATATATAAAAAAGATCGTATATTGTATGCCAGCATTATACTAAGTATTTTACAAAGACTATTTAGTTTAAGCCTCATTTAACTCTACAAGGTAAGTGCTTCTATTGTTCCCATTGTATATCAACAGATGGATTGGTTCCTTCAGACAAACATTGGTCTGAACTTCTCGTACATTGAGTTTGCCTACATCTTACACTTTCCCAGTTGGAGTGTGCGTATCTGGTTGATCAAGCCCTCTACTCCTAAAGCACAATGAGATCATATGAAGTGTGTGTGAGTTTAAAACTAGTTTCCTATCTCTGCCTTCTAGGTCTTCAAAATGATCTTATAAATGTAGTTATTTATGTACAAGGTGTTTGCCAAATAATTCTTTCCTATGTTCCATACCTCTTTTATTATTAGTTGTCATATGAAAGGAAATGTCATATGTTTCTAATAATTATATAAATAAATCAAGAATTGGTAGATCACGGTGCATTCAAGAGTGATTTCTTGGTTACTTTCATTTCTTGCTATTTTCTGCAAATACATTATAACACTTTCAGTTTTCTCATGAACTTTTAAGTCTAAAACTTCCTAAGAGCACAGTTGAGGTATTACTCACTTAGGTTCCTAATTCAGACTTTTGTTTCTCTCTCTTAAATTTTTAAAGTCTCCTATTCTATTGATTCCCTTTACCAGAAAGCTTGTGCTTGGCTTTTAAAATATGTAACATATTAAGGTTGCTTATTCACTGGATCCCATTTCATTGCAGGACTTAAAAAACATGTATCTTCTTGTTAATTACATCCCAACCACAGCTTCTGTGACATACCTAAGTTTCAGGTTTGCATTTCAAAAGGAGAATTGTAAGCTTTCTTAAGAGTAAAGTTACCTTTGCTGCTTACATTGAAAATAGTGTTTAAATTCAATCTAATCTGCAAGGTCAACGCTAGAGCTAGCATTTTTACTACACAAATTTAGCATTTAGAGTGGTTATATGTAGAGGCTTTTATTGAGATATTGATTTTATGCTTATCTCTTTCTATCTTATATAAACTGATAATACACAAGAAATAGGAGTAATTAAAAGAACTATTCAGTAAAACTTTTGGAAATAGTTATAGTGAAAAAGTACTGTTACTATGTAGTACATGGATCTCATTAGAGTTAGTGCATAACCAAGACACGCAGACAAGGATAAACTAGCCATGGGCCCTTTTCTATATGGGAAAGGCTTGTCCTTTTCTTTATCGAATTTAGATCTTTTATTTCTGACCTCAGATTTATGATAGGTTTTAAAAATCTGATTTCCTTCCAGGTAAACAGCCTCCCAGAGTGCAAGACAGGTATGAGCCATGTTGCCTGGCCATGAGATGTTATTCTTTGATGAAATATCTGTTCAAATCCTCTGCTTGTTTTTTAAATTTGGTTGCTGGTTTTCTTATTTCAGATCTTGAAAGTTATTTTTATATTCTGAAAACAAGTAGTTTATCCCATAAATGATTTATGGGTATTTCATACATATTTTACATTTTTCTTAGTATATTTCAAAGGGCAGAGGCTTTCGTTTTCATGAAGCAAATTTATGATTTTTTTCTTTGATGGATTGTGTGTTGGTGTTGTATCTTAAGAAGTTTTTGCTCATTCAGAGTCACAAAGGTTTTCTCTTATGTTTTTTTTCTACAAGTACTATAGTTTCAGGTTTCATATTCATGCACACGAGCCCTTTTGAATTCACATTTTAATGTGGTGTGAAATATTATGAAAAAGAATTCTTTAAAAGACAAATGAAAAACAACATATGAATATATAATTGTCCCAACGTCATTTATGGAAAGACTACACTACTCCTCTGAAGTTCCTTTTTCTTTTTGTCAAAAATAGGTTGTTCATATAGGTCAGCTCAAGTCTCTATTCTGTTTCTTTAGACCTATTTATCTATTTTTATGCCAAAACTTGAAATCAAATAATGTTAATTCTCTAACTTTGTTCTTCTTTCTCAAGATTTTTTTGACTATTCTAGAGAAATAATTACTATGATTCAAAAGAGATTTTAATGAAAACTGATAAAAAGTGAAAGAAATAATAGAGACATGGGCAAAAACTACAGAAACTCAATTCCCAGAAGAGCAAATATCAATGATTAACAATTACATAAAGAGATGCTCAAACTTTTAAGGTTCAGAGTAAGTAAAACATCAGTAATGTTACTATTCTATACATATTGATGTGAAAAACAACAATTAAGGTTGAAATTTCCAAGTTTTCTGAAAATAGAAAATAATCTTGCCCTACTCACAGGAATTTATATTGGAACAGCTCCCCTAGAAGACAACTTGGCAGTCAAAGATAGCTTAGTTATTCTTATAACTCATGGCTCATAAATCCCAGAGAAATTCCTTTGAATTTTCCAAAAAAGGCAAGAGCGAAACTTTAATTGCATTGTTGGCTTGTGGTAAGGAGTAAGAAGTAATCTGGGGGCACACTGAGGGAAAGATAAGATATAGTAAAAATACTCTGAGGCATTTAAAAGCCAAAACAATTACTTGTATAATATGTACTGTGTATAGATCTTTAAACAATGTTGAGTAAAAATTATGTTGTAGAAAGATATTAATAAAAATGTTCATTGATGTAAAAAAAAAAGCACACTCTAAACTATATGTTTTAAAACAATACATACAATTTAAAGGTAACTGTTAAACACCTAGGATAGAGGGAAATACTGGTGGAGAAGAAACATAAGAAAATGAATCGATGGATAAATAATTTGCTTATAAAGATGACATTAAATAATCATTTACTCCCCAATTCCAAAAATTAATAAAAAAGTTCAAATTAAAATTTAACATAAAACCTAAAATTACATGGAACTGATCATAAGTAATACAATTTTAACACAATTTACTACAGTCTTTCCAGGAAACAAAAATTCCTTGAACCAAATATTTGTAAGATAAGAGGTGTATGTGTGAGGTACTTGATTTTATTGCCCTAGATAGTGTACTCATATTAATGAGCACAAAAGTCAGCTCAGTGACAATTAATAAGGGAATATGTTTGAGCATCATATGTTGCTGTTAATTCAAAATACCCCTGCAATTATCAGCAAATTTTAAGCAAATATCAGCCAATTGGTGACCCTGATCTATATTGCACAGTGAGACTACAAGTTAACTGGAGTTAGATTAGGTACTCAGATTCTAGTTATGTCCAGTTTCTGAAATAGCCTTTCCTAATTATCCCACTCAAACCAAAATTCACATGCAATGTTCCCTAAAGCTGAATTAAACTGTCACCAGCTATGTGCTTGGTAGATCTCAACATTAAAAAATCAAAATTTGTCTGAGGGGCAAAGCAGATAGAACCACTGCTTATACCTCGTAGGCTCTAGAGGGCGCCATTCACATCACAGTCTCATAGACTTAAATATTTATTATGACAGTTGTTGGGAAACGGTAGTAAAGCATTCAGAGAATGGGATGATTTATTCTCTCTTAGAAGATACACTCAGGCCAGCTGAGGTTGTGAGAGTAGCATCACTCGTTTAAAAGAGATAGCAGAGGTGATTTAAACCCCCTCCCCTGCTGTCTCTTTCAATTCACTCATCCTTCTTTAGTATTTTATTCTTGAAAAGCAGAGAGTTTTTAACCCTCTTTCCTGGCATTCCAGTACATAAATCACACAAGGGTATCTATTACTACTCTTTGAAAGCTGGGGTGTACCCACGTAAACTCGGTCTTTTCTTTATATGGCAAACGATTCATGTAGGAGTCTCCACTATAACCAAACATAAAGAACCAAAGAAACTTATAAATCTCAGCATTACCAATAATATACAAACCATTAAATCAATATAAGTAAATAAATAACATTAATTTTGTACATTTTGTTTGTACATTGAATTTTATGAATTTTATCTCTTGCTACCCCAAGCCTTTCACCACCATGCTGGTGTGTGAGTGTGTGTGTGTGTGTGTGTGTGTGAAATTGTAGTATATTTTTATGAACAGAATACATTGAGTTTTCCCACTGGACTTGCAAAAATCACTCATAATCCATTTGTCTGTCACTTTAGAGAAATAATTATCTTTTGCTTATGAGAAATTGTGTCAGGGATTTCCCAGGACTATTGTCAGCTTCAATGATTCACCAGAAGGACTCATAGAAAATCTGTAATACTCATTACAGTTAAAAGATAAAGCTTAAAATTAGCAAAATTTAAGATACTTATGGAAGTGTCCAAGAGAGACCGGTGTCTCAGTGGAGTTTCAGAGATAACACTTAATTCTCCCAGCAACAATGTATGACAGCACATGTAAAATGTGGCTAAACCTGGGCCATGGTTTCCAGGGTTTTTTATTGGAATAGGTCACATGGGCATGTGGTCTAAGACCCAGAACTCAAGAAATGAAATAGATACAATGTGACTCAAAGCCGCAGGAATAGAATTAAACGACATTCACCAAAAAGCAAATTGTTAGCATACACTGCCTGTCATGGTCTCGAATCCAAAAAGACATTCTTATCAGGTAAGATATTATAAGAATTAAGAGATTTTCTTCCTTGAGCTCATCAAGGGTCAGTCCTGAAGACCTTTGAGTCTGAGCAACCTAGACCAGCTAAGTCAACCCTTTTCTGCACATTAGTGTGGGCAAGCACAGGCGTTTGGAATAAGCACACTTCCTCCTTTTCCTCAGTGGCTTCTTCCTAAAAGGGCAAAGTGGTAGCAATAGGCAAAAAGGGCTTTCAAGGAAACTTTCTCAAATCTACTGTTTTACCTAAATCGTAGGTTTAATTAGAAGGATGAGGAAAACTGCAATCTCTCACACTCCATCCACTCTTCTTCTTGGGACACCTATTGCCTTAATAACTTTTGAAGAAAATTTCCAGCTAGAAACTTCCAGAAGAATAGAGAATTTAAATTATGGTTCTTGACTGTAATTCTCTCTGACCCACTTAATCTGAAATCTCACCCTGCTCAGTGGTCTGTGTGGCATCTATTTCTCGCAAAGTACATATTCTCGGAACCATAACTGTGTTTGCTGGATGTGCTTTCACTGCCTGGCCCCTCTCCATTAAACAATTTGGATGCAGTGGTGTAGTGTGCTTGGCTTAATTTGATGGCAAGCTTACAAGTAAGGCTGCTGATTATTGCATCACAGTTCAACAACTTTGGGTGATAGTGCACAAAAGTAGAACCTTTCCATTATGCCTACGGCATTTGGCAGGGCACACAGGTGGCTAATAGGCCATTGGCAGAAAGACTCATCATCATTTATAGCTGATCCTGAGGATTTGGAGCCCAGGGTGTGGTGCAAAGCATTTTTTCTTCTTTCGCTCTGCCACCTTTTATTCTACACATTACTTCCTTTAAGTGGATTTTTCTTTTCATTCTTTTTATCTTTTGGATTTTTGTGGAGAATCCAGGTTTCACCTTGTTTAAAGTTATTTAAGTTGATGTCATTGAGCTAGGTTTAACCCTTAAGCCTGAGGCCAGGGATAGCAGGTCATATTTCATTGACTATATTAGAGACCCATTTCTGGGTCTTTTTTTTTTTTTTTTAATTTTACTTTTATTTTTTTCTGAGAGCACTGTAAGAGAACTTTTTCTTCAATAAATTATAAGAAACTTACCTTCAGCTAATGTATAGTATAGTTGGTCATCCCTCAGTGAAGAAAAAAGATGTTCTGCTCTGTATGTGTATGTATGTGTGTGTATATATATATATGTGTGTGTTTTTCTTTTGGCCAGGGCTGGCTTTGGCTTTGAACCCACCACCTCTGGTATATGGGGCCAGCACCCTACTCTTTGAGCCACAGGCACCACCCAATTGTTCTGTGTATTTTCATTGTTATGTTTCTGCTCTCATTTTTGTAAGCACATTTCATGCCTGTTTGTATATGCACTTGTAGATATGTTGTATATTATACATATATAAATGGAAAAAGAGAATATATGATGTGTATTTCACATTTTCTTTCCTTTTTCACATATGCTTAAGAATTTCCTTCTTGCAATAAGCCTGTATATAACCTACAGGCTTAACCATATTGGGATTTTTTTGTTTTGTTTCTTGAGATTAAGCATATAACCAACTGCTTTTCCTTTTCTTTTTTTCTTTTTTTATTGTTGGGGATTCATTGAGGGTACAATAAATCAGATTACACTGATTGCATTTGTTAGGCAAGATCCCTCTTGCAATCGTGTCTTGCCCCCAAAAGGTGTGGTACACACCAAGGCCCCACCCCCTTCCCTCCTTCCCTTAAGTTATCATCACAATCTGGGTAAGATATTCTCAATATTCTATTTATTTTTATCTATTGGAAACATTAGTATTACCAGGAACTTATTAGAAATGCAGTTTCTCAGGTTCATAGAAGGATCTACTGAATCAGAAACTTTTGAGGCATTTCCCAGCAACTTGTGTCGTACAGGTCCTTCAGGAGCTTCTGACGCACACTCAAGTTTGAAAACCACTGTCTTAGATGAAGAGGAAATGGAAGGAAAATCTGAGCTTAGGAATTAGGCATTAGAGATGAATGGTATCCTGATGCACAGAGAAATACACTTGAGAAACAGACACCCAGTCTTAGAGATAACTTTTGGTCCTCACAGTGACCATGTCTGCTAAATTGATGCATGATATGTACAGAAATTATTGTCCTAGACATTCAGTCTAACCAGAGACATGTTTCTTGCTCTTATCAAAATTTCTCCCTTATGTCAATAAAAGAAGCTGATCTACAAATGAGTGGTTTAGATTTGCCTTCAGTGGCTCTAACAGTTATACAGCTTTGTTTCTACTTTTTTCTGAATGCAAATTATGTGTAAATATGTAGAAGGAAATATGTTCCTGCTTCAACTGGAACAGATTAGACTGTCTAGAAAGATGAGAACTAGTCAAGGCCAAGCATTATTCTTTCTGGCATGTAGGAATTGTGTGGAGGTGCCAAGACAGGATAAGGTACGCACTTTGAGTTCATGTTGGGGGACCATTCAGGGCATTTGTGAGTCTCCTTTAAGGGAAAATAAATGTTAGAGTGGACCCAGGAGCAGACATTTATTCTTGCAAGAGAGTCGGTGTCTGCATATCCATTAGAGATTTATTGATCCAAAGGACAGATGCTTCTGTCATAAAATGTCCTAACCTTGGCCCACTACAGAACAATTATACAGATAGTGATCAGTATAGCTTCTACTTTTATTTAGTGCCTGATTTAAGAGAAATTTGTTTGTTTGAATTTTCCAAGAATGCTAAAACATTGAAAAAGACTAGAAATTTCTTAACTCAGTCTCACAGTGTTCCAACATATGTGTCTAATGTCTGCTCCTGCACCAAATATGAAACTAACTCTGCATTTATAATCAAGAAAACATGAATAGACATAGAAAAGAATCTTTCAGTAAGTATCTTTTTAGTTTTAAAAAATACATGAAAAGTTAAAATTTCTATTATATATTACACACAATCTGCATGTCTAGCATTATCAACTTGGCAAATTTGTAGTCATTTTATGAGATTGTCAGAAAAATTTTCCCCTCAAGACATCCAGGTCTTAATTAATAAAATCTATGGATACATGTATGTACCTTACATAGAAAAAAGGAGAGGGGACTTGGCAAAGGCAATTAAGCTTATGATTCTTGAGATGTGCAATTATTCTGAATGATTTGTGTGAGGCCAAAGTAATCACATGTGTCCGTAAAAGTAGAAAACTTTCCTGTCTGTGGTCAAAGAGAGATGTGACCAGGAAAGAGGGTCAGACATATGTGATATGAAATCCGCATAAGTCTCTTTTTCTGGTTCTGAGATGTTGGGGCTACATCCAAGGGTTAGACAAAGTCCCCTAGAAACTAAGAGTGGCTCTGAGATGACAGCTCAGGCCAGCAAGAAAATGTGGACTTCAGGCTTTCTAGTTTTCTCAGAAACTTTCTAGGCTTTCTCTTTCTACCAATCCTACAATATATAAATTTGTCATAAACTTTGATATTTATTATTTGACATTTTTATTTTTTTCTTCTTCAGAATTGACTTTTTTTGTTCCTGGCTTTTTAATTTTAATATTCATTCTAATATCAACTTATTTGCAATTTAACAAATTTATTTAACAAATGGGTTAAAAATAAACTAGAGGAAATTTAATTGAAAATTCGTTGGCTTTATAGATTAATGTGGGTGTCATTGATAATTTTATCATCCTGCATCTTCTTATACTTAAGCATGGGGCATCTATTTATTTACTTAGATTTTCCTAAGGTCTTTCAATCAATTTTATAGTTTTCTTCATGTATTTCTTGCACATTATTTTGTCAGATCATTTCTTGACCATTATTTTTTATAAAACATTAAATTATTATCATTTAGTTTGTTTTATAAAAATAAATAATATTTATGTCTCCTATGAATAGCATTAATTTTCATTTAGTGACAAATTTTGATATGAATATTCACCATCATTTTATTTTTATCTATTTTTCAAGCCTCTGGAACGCTCTATAAACACTTTAGAAGGATATATTTTTTTTATTATTATTTCAAAAAATAGGGTTTGTGTTATATAAGAATCATTGGTCTCGAATGTCCTTTCAGAATTGAAAGAATTGAAGGAAGAAAGAATTAAAGGAAGAAAGCTTAAATGCCCCAAGTCAAAGCGAGTAAGTGACAGAGCTAAAAAAAAATTGTGTTAGCTATATAGCCATTTTCTGCTCTATTAATAATTACCTGTGCTACTTCCTGTGGCTGAATATTATCAAAATATTTTTCAAATAATTTTTAAAATTCACTTTATACTATGTAATTTTTTTAAATTTTTATTCATTTAGTTATTTTAGAGACAGAGCCTAGTATGTTGCTTGGGCTAGAGTGTAGTGGTGCTATCCAGGATCAATGCAAACTCAAAATCTTTAGCCTAAGAAATTTTTCTGCCTCAACCTCCTGAGCAGCTAGGACTACAGGTCTGTAGCATCATGTTCAGCTAATTTTTGTATTTCTTTTATAGAAATGAGGTCTCATGGTGCAGAGAGAGGGGTACATTTATGCAGCATTGGTGGGATTGCAAATTAGTGCAGTTTTTTTTGAAAGAACTATAGAAAATTTTCATAGAACTAAAAGTAGACCTTCCACTTGATCCTGCTAGTCCATTACTAGGTATTGCTCCAGAAGAAAAAATCTTTATCATAAAGAAATTTGCACTTGAATGTTTTTAGAAGCTTAGTTTATAATTGCAAAGAAATGGAAACAATCCAAGTGTCCATCAACTCATAGGTGGATTAATAAACTGTGTTTATATGTATACCATGGAATACTATTCAACCATAAAAAAAGATGGTGACTTTGTGTCTTTTGTATTTACCTGGAAGGATTTGAAGAGCAGTCTCTCAAGGAAAGTATCTCAAGAGTAGAAAATCAAGCATCACAGTTACTCAATATTAAATTGAAACTAGTAGATTAACAGCTACAGGCCCACATGAGAGAAAAACACAATTGAATTCAGAAAGTGAGGAGGGAGGGGGATTCAGTAAGTTCCCACCTAACGGGTATGATGTATGGGTACATGGGACACTTTCTGTGTGAAGGACTCAACTATATCTCTGACTTTACCTTACAAATGCCAACAATGTAGCCAAATCATAGGCACCCTAATGTTAACCTAAAATAGAAATACTGGAAGGAAGGAAGGAAGGAAGGAAGGAAGGAAGGAAGGAAGGAAGGAAGGAAGGAAGGAAGGAAGGAAGGAAGATCTGGTTATATGCTCAGGCTTGCCTTGAACTCCTGGCCTCAAGTACTTCTCTCACCTCATCCTCCCATAGTGTTAGGATTATAAGCGTGAGTCACGCTTATAGAATACGGCCCTATATTTTTATTTCAGAAGGCTATCAACTTATGATAGTACAAGGATTCAATTTCCATATTTTTTGACTTTATTATGCATTTATCATGATGTAAGCCCAGTGTAAGTTGAGGAGGATCTGTATTTTATTTTATTTTTATCTTCACCTCTTTCTTTGATGTGTGTTTGTGAATTTTGAGTGTATCGAGTCATTTGAAAATTTCAACAATAATGTATACTTACATGTTCAATTATAAAATGATTCTAAATAACATAACTTGGAAAATATGACAACATAACTTATTTTTGACGTGTAAGAAACCTGAGACAACTGAATTTAGTAAAAAATGGCAACCCATGGTAAGAACAATTTATGAATTCATATTTTTCAATAGATAACATTAACAACTAGATATTATATTTTGGTTCTATCAGTAAGTTCCAGAGAGACACTGGACAAAAATCTTCCAAACCTAATGTCAAATTTTCAAGTACAAAAAAAACCTCCTAAAATTCTTCATAAAATTATTCTACTATAGTAAATCAGATGATTTGAATTGACTGAAATGGAAAATTATTGACCAAACACTATTTGAGGAAAAAACAGCTGTTAAGTCAGCTGTTCTGATATAAATAAAACAAGTTAAACTAGAATGGCAGAATTTTAGAAACTTGGAAACTTAATCACGCCATTTGGAATAAATAGTCTAATCAAAGAATGGAGACTTAGAGAAAATAAAATTATAAATAACTTAAGAAACAATAACAAAAATGTGTTATCTATGCCCTAATTTCAATTTGCTTAACAACTACAAGATTACTGCATCTCTGTATTTCTATTATACTGTACCTCTTGTTATTTCTCAGTTTTATGTTTTTCTAATATATATATGATAATTTTCTATGTTGAATTTTCCATTCAAAAGTTATATTTTATTACGTGACCAAAGTTTATTGTTTATAAGTCAAGTCACAAGAATAAAAGATATGAAGAAATTTTCTATATGAAGAACCAAATGGTGATGTGTATATACATGCCTGGGAGTGTGTGTGTGGGGGGGATGGGGCAGGGGAAGGAAACCTAACTTCTCTAAAGAACTTTTGAAAATCTCTTTCATCCTTAGGACTAACAATGCTAGGTAGAAAAATGTCCAAGAAATAATGAAGACAACTGTCCCTACTGCAACAAACGAAAATGACACTGTGTCTTTATTTATATTTTTCTATGTCTGTATGTTATGTAATCTTCTTAGAATAAACTGCCCTGATCATCTTACCTAGAGCAATTGCTGCAGCACTATCTGAACACCTCCAACTCACTGCATTGTACACATACAGCAGAATCAAATGTTATGAAGTAAACAATCATAGAATCATATTAGAAATTGAATAGTTGCATATTTGACAAATTTACCATGCACAGTATTTACAGTTCAATAACCTGTAATTTTTCCATTACAAGGTCTGAGTAGCATTTTTCTCATAAAAACATAGGAGACTATGTCTTCAAAATTTCTCTGGAAAGGTTTGTTTCTATCCATGATTAATCAATATTTATGTGGCATTAATAATAACAAAATTGAATGTAACCTACTACAAAATATATGGCTATAGTAAACATGACTTTGGTCAGTTTAAGAGAATTAAAAATGCATAGGTTGACATTCTTATGAATGTTTATTATACATATGGATGAGTGAAAATGTAAATGATTTTCTGAACACATAAAAACTTTGAAGTTTCAGATTACATTTTTTGTATACATAACCAGGCTTTCCATTTGCAATGTAGAGAAGACCAAAAAGAGAAGAGAAAGAAACAAGATGAGAAAGAATTCAGTTAATATCTTTAACACATTTATTGAAAACAAGACTGCCATAATATTGAGAGAAAATTTCTTCTCATAAAAAACCCACAGTAGAAGTTCTTCCTAGTTACTTTGGCCTCCAATAAATCCCTTTTCCATGAGTTGTCATAATTCAGGTTTCATAATATTGAAATACAAAGCTATTTTTTCAGATTATTGCAACTATTTCTTAATTGTATTTTAATATATTTCAAAAATGTCATATTTTCATGTGAAGAATGTATAAAATAAAGTTTATAAGTGATGCCTTTCAGAGATACATTTCTTATCTCCTGATATATGGTCTAATATTACCAATACTGCTCCACAACTAACTATATGTTAATCATTCTGAAAGCAATAAGCATACAACATATTTATCCCAGGAAGAATTTATATCTGAACATTTTACCAGTGTTGCAACACAGAAATGCTTTGATAATCTGAGTAAATATAGCTGTAGTAGGTACCAAATTGATGTATTTTCTCCTATTCTAAGTATAGCATACATATGTAGGCAAAAGCATACAAAATAAGTTGAGATCAGGAAAAATCTTTGATCAATATTATGAAAGTACTATATGTTTTCTAGAAAAATGATAGAAGATTAGCCTACAATATTACTGCGTAAGATGTGAATCCCATTCTCTTACTGTGTTTTCCCCTTATTGTTCTGGGATTATTTAGGTTCGGATGTTGTGTTAAAGTACATGAAACCTGTTCTTTCAAGAATTATGATCTAATATCCAGTACATTTTGTTGCCTATTTTCTTTTATTATATACTTTAGCAAATGCAGAAAATAATCATAAAATAGCAAAAATACTGGCATAACCATGTAAGTACTTAAGTTACTTCATGCCATGAGGATAAAAACAAAGAAATTAATAGATGTCTTGTATGTGAAAGGGTTTGCTTAATTCCTTGTAAAAAATAAGACTTTGTTTATAAATATGAGCCATGTATAAAATTTAAATTCTATTTAATACTTTGTGGAACATTTGCTAAGTAAATGTTAAATGATTTGCATGTTTAGTTTAATCCTCACAATGACTGTCAGATTGTTCTGGAACTTCAGAGAAGAGGAAACTAGTTTCACAGATTACCGTATATACTCGAGTATATACAGTAATTGTCCTGACAACACTGGCAAGAATCTGGCTCATGTATGTTTCGTGCAAGATATTAACCATAACCCTAGAATTTATGCTGGGAAAATAGCTTTGCATCACTTTAAATAGTTGATTTTTTTTCTTCTTTTTAAGAATACAGACTTTAGTTTTTGAAAATTTATTTAGTGCATTATATCAACAACACACATCACTTGTGTGTTTATTTGGGATACTATGTGTATCCCAAAAGATATGTGCAGAACATATTTCTAGAATAGAGATGATACGATCAGTGATCAGAGAAGAGCCTTACGACACAACATTTCTTCTAGGAAATCACAGTAAGTTCTTCTCTCCTGGTGAGGATTTTGAGGATAAAAGACCCTTATAAGGTTTTTGATAGAGTGGCAACTTGAGATTTTACTTCTGATTGTACTGAGATGAGAAAGAATTTGGTTAATATCTTTAAAGTTTCTAATGAAATATTTACTCAAAGACAGATGACTCAAGATAAGTAAGGCATTTAGATAGCACTTCAAAGATTATACATACTAAAACAAACTAGGCTCAGTGTGGTGATTCAAACCTGTAGTCCCAGCACTCTGGGAGGCCCTAGCAGGTGGGTTGCTTTAGGTCAGGAGTTTGAGACCAGCCTGAGCAACAGTGAGACCCCCATCTCTAAAAATAGCTTGGCCTGGGCATTGCAGCAGGCACCTGTATTCCTTGCTACTGGGAGGCTGAGGCAAGACAATGTTTGAGCCCAAGAGTTCAGGGTTGCTGTGAACTATGACACAAGCCACTCTACTGAGGGTGACAAAGGGACACCCTGTATTAAAAAAAAAAAAGGTCATTGTTGTATTTTGAAGAGAGTGATTTTGCATTACAATTCAATTTTGTTTCTTAATTTAACATAGATAAAATACTTCAATTTCAAATGATTTAAAGATAAGCATTTAATACAGAAGTCTAACCTATTTGATTACCAAAAAGTACTATTTAGCAGTAATGTCAGCAAGATGGCAGAGCAGGAAGTCTTAGGCTCAACTCTCTCCTACAAAAAGTTTACTTAGCAAATATCCACATACTAGAATGTAATTTTTAAAAGCCCAATGCCTGGAAATCAGCCTAAGCCACCACTGTGGTTTAGGACTGAATGAAAATTGAATAAAAGGGGTAAAAAACATGGTCTTACTCCAAAAGCATCTTTTTCTCCTCCTCCCCCCAAGATGGCACAGTGCCAGATGGAAAGGATTTCTCCAGGCTCATAGTTTCTGCAGGGAGAAAAGTGAACCAGAAGCAGTCATCAGCTATTCTTGCATCCTATCATGCTTCTCAGAAGCCCACTCTGGTCTGACCACATGGAGAACACTAAGGAAAATGGTACAACTTGACCATTCCAGGGTCAGTTAGAAACAAAAAGTGACCAGCTCTTGATCTTGATGGTATTTCTGTGTTCTTCCCAGCTCTAGTGTTCAATCAAGTATAATAGCCAACCTCATACCATATCCTCTAAAGGATATGTTGCCTTCAGAACATGGTGGTAAGTACAATCTATCCTTGAGCTTTTAGATTGTTATTTTCTCTGTCCAGCTTCAAAACCTACATCAACAATTCTGCCCAGGCAGAGAGACACACCCTTACACCAGTTTCTGAAAAGTGAAGGGACTAGATTGGCTTAACAGGGGTAGGTAATCAGCAGTTCCACACAGCCAAAAAGCCCACCTGAGGATCCTGCTCAGGCAGGGAAACCCCACCTTTGTGCATTTAAGAGAAGCATAGGGACTAATCCTATTTGACCAGGAGATCAATTAGCCAGCAGACAAAAATCCATCCTATAGCTTCACCCAGATAGGGAGACCATCTCCATTGTACATTTCTAAGTAGCATATCCTTGGGTCTCACCTATCTAGTGCAGTGACTCTGCTTAACCTCAGAACCCAACATATAGTCCTGCTCAAATATAGCTATCAAATAGCAAAATTGACTGGGCAGGAAATATATCTTGCAACTAACCTGCCAAGAATCCATTGTATTATTGAAACTGCCAACAGGTTTCATCTAAAAGCAGAGCCCAGCCAGTGATATTATTTCTCAGTAGAGCCCAACAAGTAGCCCCTTCTGACATCACAGCAAAAGTAATGGCCCAGCAAACTAGAAAACACAGCAAACTCCGCATTCCCAGAATATTCACCACCTGGGTTTTCTAGAATCACAGGCTAAACTAAATAATGAAGCTATGTCCCTGCCAAACAACACATTTGTTTCCTAAAATGTGCAGACAACAACACAAGGACATCGGGATTATGAAGAATCAGGGAACCATGACACCTCTAAAAAAAATTAATAAGGTTCAGTAACAGACCCCAAAGCAATGAAGATCTTGTAAAATTGACTGAAAAAGACAGTCATAATAATACTCACAAAAAGTTAACTGTAAAAATATAAAGTATAAAATTTAATACAATTTGGAAAAAATATATGAAAAAATGTGAGATCATTTATAAATATAAATATTTATATATTTAGAAGATATATTATATATCTTCTATATATAAATAGAATATATATTCTATATATTCTATAGGTACATATATTTATATATCTTCTAAAGATATATAATACATCTTTAATATATATTTATATATTTATATATAAATATATATTATATATATAAATATATATATTTATATTTATTTATATTTATATATTTATATAAATATATATATTTATATTTATATATATAGATATATAAATATATATCTTCTAAAATATAGAAGCAATAAACAGAACTAGCTAGAAATTCTAGAGATGAAGAATACAATGACCAAACTAAAAAATTCAGCAGAAAGTTTTACCAGACCACTCAATCAGAAGAATGAATCAGCAAATTGGAAGATAGAATATCCAGTCAGAGGAGCAAAAAGACAAAAGAATGTAAAAAAATGAAGAAAACCTATAGAAATTATGGGACACAACGAAGAGATCACACATCTGCATGATAGAATTTATAGAAGAAGCAGAAAGAGAAAAATGTTTAGAAAACACATACAAAGAAATAATGGCTGAAAATTTCCTAATCTGGAAATAGAAGCCAACACTCAGGTCCAATAAAATCCAACTCAAAAAAGAGTATACCAATACATATAATAATCAACAATCAAAACCCAAAGACCAAAAATTCTGAAAGCAGCAGTCGGTAAGAAAGATGAAATATACAAAGGAGCTATCAGCAGATTTCTCAGTGGAAACCCTGGAGACCAGAAGAGAGTAATATATTCAAAGTGGCAAAAAGAAATAAGAAACCTGCCAACTAAGACTAATTTATCCAGCAAAACTATTATTTAGAAATAAAGGAGAGGGTGGCCCTGTATATGCTGGAGGTGCTGGGTCAAACCCAGCCCCAGGCAAGAACTGCCAAAAAAAACAAAAAATTTAAAAAAAAAGGAGAGATTATTATTATTATTTTTTTTTAATAAAAACACAAACTGAAGACATCCATCACCAGTTGCACTAACTTATAATGCTAAAATAAGTTTTTCAAGGTGAGAGAAAAGGATTCTAATGAATAAACAAAATATTTGAAAGTATAAAACTCACTGATAAGTACTCAGTAAAATTCAGAACAGTTTAGTATTGTAATGGTGCTGTGTGTAAAATTACTTATATCTTTAGCCAATTTAGAAAATAGTATACAGTTTCCTCAAAAAAAAGTTAGATACATATGCAAAGGAATTAAAACCAGAAAGATGTCTCTATTTTCATATTTTTTGCAATATTTTTTACAACAGCTGATATATGGAAACAAACTAAGTGTCTGGAAATGAATTAATGCATTTTAAAAAAGTGGTATAAATACACAATGAAATAGCCTTAAAAAAAAAAAAAGAAATAGCCTTACAAAAATAGGAAATTTGGTTATTTAAAACAACATTAATGAACCTACCAGACACTATGTTAAGTAAAATAAGCCAGGCACAGAGAGAAAAGTAGTCTAGTATGTGGAATCTGAAAAAAGTCAAACACATAGAAGTAGAAAGTTGAAAGAAGGTTAACTGAGGCTGGGGGAAGGGGTTGAAGGAAAAGGGGAGATTTTCAAGGAGTACAGAGTGATAGCTAAATAGGAGAAACAAGATCTGGCATTCTTTTCACATTATAGTTGACTATGATTAATAATAATATGTTGCATATTTCAGAATAGTTATAGGAGAGGATTTTGATTGTTCTCTCCACAAAAAATGATAAATGTTTGAGGTTAAAAATATGCTAATTGCTCTGATGTGATCAGTACAACATTATATATGTATGAGAACATCACATTGTGCCCTATAACTATGTACAATTAATGTTTGCCAATTAAAATAAAATATAAAGGTGGAATTTAAAACCAAGATCTGATTTATTATTATTTAAAATTTTATCTTTAACTGACAAATACTGATTGTGTGTATGAAACTCTACGTTTAAGGACATGAAGTGGACAGGAAAACTATGCCAGAAAGCAATTTTTTAATAAATTAGAACATAGTGATATCTTGCTTGCTTGAGTATATTTTGTTATCTGCAATCCCGTCATAGCTGAAACAACAGACTGAAATGCATATTTCTTTGAATAATACATACTCTTCAAAGAACATCCAAAACAATGTGGCAAAAAAGCATGAAATTAAAGTTGCTTTCCAAATAAAAGCACACAGTTTGCACCTGCTTTAGATTCTTTTAGCATTTTAATTTGAAGCTATACATATACAATAGTTAATTACAGATGGAAAAACCCGATCAATCAGCCAGCTGTTTAGACTATACTGTGCCAGGTTAGCCGCATTCACTGATTTGTGTCCCACTTAATTTAAAGGCTTATATAAACAGAAATAAATATTATTTTTCTGAATGAGTGTGTTTTAAGTTGATAAGTGATGAGGGTATAAACCTGAAAGTAAATAATGTGTTTCAAAAATAAAAAATTCAGACATAAAAATAACAAGTCTAGTTAACCTCTTAAAACTCTTCCAGTACTGTTAATTGATTAATTTATTGTTTGATTATATTGTTGAACATAGTTTGGACAACTGGCTTTGAAGTTTTGTTCATTATATATTGTAAGAAAAGGGAGAGGAGAATTAATTTACATTCCCATTATATTTCAGAAAGGATTTCAGGTACTATACATTAAACACAAATTAACTAAAACATCAAATTATTATAAAGATATATTTATACACACATGTATACACTATTCATTTTAAGTAAATATAAAATATAAAACAAGTTGTATATAATATATTAAACAAAATATTTAAGTAAGACCAAAATTCCATGGGAATTGTAGAGTAGAAACATGGGGAGGGTGAATAAGTGATCACATTGATTTCTAAATATAATAGTCAAAGCTTTTCACCATCTTATTTTATTTTATTTTTTTCTTTTCTTTTTAAAGAACTATGGCCATGCTTTTACATGCACCTTGCAAGAAACATGTTTTTGTCAGGGGAATATATACTCTGAAAGGAATTTTTCACATGAAGCTTTATACAGAGGCATGGGCAATTGATTTCATGATGTTTCTACATTCACTATGCAACAAAAAACCCATTGGAACTTTGGGGATTGATGAGTTTCATATTGACCAGTCATTTCTCAAAATAAACTCAAACACAGGAAACACTTCAGAGAAATAGCTGGTCCTATGCCTGTTTTGTGGTTTACTTAAAAATATCAAGCTGCATTGGGATGAGTAATAAATAGAACCCATATTTTGTTATTCCCAATTCTGCACTTTTCGTAGTTTAGAATTCAGTTTAGAATCTTAGAACAACCATAAAATGTGGGTAGATAAGCTGGGAATGCAACTATGGTCTGACCTCTTAATTGTGTACAACCTTGGATTGTTTTTTGAGTCTCAGGTTTTTCTTAAATAAGATTTAGTAATCCCCATTTCATTAAAGTTTTGTTAATTATTACAGTAAGATAGTTTACATTAGTATAAGCCTGGCAAAGAAGCTGTTATTATAAATAAAAAATGTAAAAATCTAAAGATTAAAAGAGAGCAGACAGATTGACTATGATATTAAAAAAAATTCTTATAATATGTAATATGATTTGAAACTCAATGTTGTAGTGTTCAAATTACCAAGATGGCTCTATTAGTGGGAATGATTACTTCAATCACATGCTTGACGTTTGTTTCCATTCTATTAAATAGTGTTTGTTTTCATCGTAAGATAAATGAAGGCCTCTTCTGCAAGATGAGATAGGGGTCACTTGCATTATGGGACAGGCATCTGAAAAAAAAAAAAAAGAAAGAAAGAGAGGGAGGGAGGAAGGAAGGAAGGAAGAGAGATAGGGAGGAATAAAGGAAGGAAGGAAGGAAGAGAGGGAGGGAGGAAGGAAGGAAGGAAGAGAGGTAAGGAAGAATAAAGGAAGGAAGAAAGGAAGGGAGGGAGGGAGGGAGGAAGGGAGGTAGAAGGGCAGGAAGGAATGGGAGCAGGTTGGGTTTTTAGTTTGGGCTTTCAGTCTTCTTCTATCATTCATCCCAGATTGCTGGACCAGAGCCTAGTTTCAAGTAGTGCATCAATGCAATTCAAATTATTTTACCTTGGTGTGTGTCCTTAAGGATCCTGTACATCTAAGCAAAAGATTATGTGAGATCTCCAATAACAAATAATTTGGAAGGAAGTATCTACATCAATAGCAGTTATATGAAAGCATGTTTTTAAATATGTTTAGGTGTTTTCCCCCTGAAATGTTACTATTTAAAAATTTCTTTTTAACTTTGGTGCCTAATTAAATACAAAGGCGAGACAGGACAAGAGAAAGTAGACTAAGGCAAACTGTTCATCTTACTGGGCACCACCCCCATGATTATTTTTCTACTTAAAATTTGATTGGCTAGACTTTAGGGTCTGATGCTTAAAACAGCCATTTAGAGTCCAAAGACCTCTTTCAATTTCCTGGATATAAATCAGGTGAATCATTCCTTGGCTTATGTGAAATGCAGAGTATTTGATCATCACTGTACTTAAATATGTTTCCTCTGTATTCTTTTCTGTACAGTCCTTAGAAATTATATAATTATGCATAAATATGCAGTAATAGATGTAATCTAATCACATTTTCATATGTGACTAAATTATATAATCTTGAATAATAAATTAGCTGAAGTGGCTTAAAACGCCAAATGTCATAGTTTCTGGAGATCAAGAATTCAAGAGCATCTTATTTGGGAGGTTCTTGCTCATGGACTCTCACGGACTTATCTTTACATGCCTCCTCTAGGTAAGGATCTGCTTTGAGGGTCTCTGGAACTATAACACCCAGTTCTTTGGGTCATATAGGATTCTGCATGTGCTGCCAGAGTTAGCCTCACAATGTGGCAGCCAGCCCCCTTAAGGGTCAATAATTCAGACAGAGACAGAGAGAGAATTAGAAATGAGAAATTGCAATCTTTTTTAGAGTAAAATCTAAGATAAGAACTCTAATTCCTAGAAGTAAGTCACTAACCTCAGCCAACACCAAAGGGGAAGGGAATTAAGTTTTACCTCTTGAAGGGAGATGTATGAAAGAGCTCATGGTATGTATATCTTTAAAACTACCACAGCGCATGCATTTATCTAAAGAATGTATCTGTGGGTGGTGTCTGTGGCTTAAAGGAGTAGAGCACTGGCCTCATATGCCAGAGGTGGCAGGTTCAAACCCAGCCCCAGCCAAAAACTGCAAAAAAAAAAAAAAAGTATCTGTCTCCATATTCTAGATGTTCATAAAGAAGTAATTAAAATTATATAACAATTGTTACCAAAACCTACAAAATTTTAAACCTACATTTCTTTCACATATATTACTGCAAGGAATTAAACCATTTTGAATGCAGTATTTTCTTAATGAATTAATAATTTTCATGCTAACCCATTTATTGGTACTGTCTAATGATCCACAGGTATAGGTGAATCAGATATTATGTTTTCTGTGTCTCGTATATGCAATGAATCAAAAAGTGTCTGTGCTGAGACTTCTCTTGCAACTCAATTTTTGAGAACATTATTCTTTAAAGCAATAGATCATTTCCCCTGTTTTTCTGATACTAACATTTCCATTAATTTTCTATATAGTTGGATGAGTCATTTACTTCCATTTTTGCGTTAAGTACCAGTAATGCATTCATTTTAGAAATACAAGTAGTTGATGTGTCAAAGGCTTCTTCTCCTTTCTTCCATCCTGCAGGAAATATTTTGAGCTAGTAATAGATCCAGAGACTTACAGTAGCCAAATGCACCACAAGAACCTTCAGCCTTTGGTTCTTTTCTTTCATTTTATGTGAAGCAGCCTATTATTTACATTTTTGTGCTACATTCAGATGTTTATGAAAAAGAAAAGACCTTAATATTCTTGGATCTGTTCTATTTGCGATTTCTTAGGCTTTCATTCTGTGAGTAGCTGAACTGTTTGACACAAAAGCCTGGCTAATGCTCTTTTTAATGGCTGAGTAAGGCTGAAAGTATTCACATCAATTTTCTATTGCCACAAAATGATCCAGGTCATGACAAATCACAAGCCAACTTACTAGACCATTGCTAAACTACCATCACATAAGGATAAGTTAGCAAATTTGACCTTTTAAACCAAACTGCAAAATGTTCTTTTTATTAAAGTCTACAATAGTCCCCTGAGACTCCAGTGCTGAATGCTAGGGATTTAACACAACACTAAGATCTTAGCAGATAAATGTACCTTTACGCATAAACTTTTCAACTCACACACAGTTTTAAATTCTCCTGTTCTACAGAATTACCATTCAGTGCTTAATTTTATTTTGAAGGCAGTTTATTCTTGCTAAGAAAATTAGCTATTTAAGGATAAATACTCCTAATTTGTTCTTTCAACCTAGGTATATTGGTAATTCCCAGCCTCTTTTAAATACTATTCTGATTTCTTTATTGAATATGCTCCCCATTTTTCAGTAAATTTCTTTAATTCTATTGTTTAGTGAACCTTTTCTCATTCTAATTTTTGTATACTGTTGTATCTGATATTTACTTACAAATTGGTCCATTTTTTTTTTTTTTTTTTGCCCACTTTTTCTAAAGTCCTAGCTTTAACATATATCTAAGTTGGAACTTTATTTTTCATGAACAGAAATAATTTTGGTTCACATCTTTGTTTTCCAGTGTGCAGAATATGTTAGAGTGATAGAAAATACACATATGTTGCCTTTTAGTTATTTTGCATTCTACAGAAATAGTATCAAAGTGCAAATAAATAGGTGTAAAGTCTTTCTGACTTGGGAATCTTGTTCCTGTAAGTTCTTCAGACTTTAATACCACCGGTTCTTCAAAATTAATGAACAAAAGTTTTAGGAGTTTTGGTTGATCTGTAGGCAAAATTACATAATGGTTTTATTTTATTTTTTTCCTGTTTTCTTTTCTTCTGTTATACTTGTTTAGTTATATTTACAACAAAGAAAAAATTTTAAACATAAGACAATTTGTCTTAATAAATGAAACACAATTAGAAGATTATTAAGTTTGCATTTTTTGCTAAAAATATATATTTTTTCAAATGTTAGTGGTCTTTTTGATTTATGCTTCTGCCTGTACTATTTTTTATAACTAAGTTCATTTCATCTCAGGAGTCTTCTGCTTCAGTGAGTTTTATAAATTTTTCAAACTGTGCTATTAGATATGTCAGGACATGCTTAGTTCTCAGGAGGTATTTCCATGAACGGAGGAATGAAGTAGGTAGATGAATATACAAATCCTAGGATCATTGCCTAATGTTAACCTGGATGTTTCTCCTTTAATCTGTTTATGTGTATGTGGCATCAGTATACACATGATATCAAGCTCCCATTTGATAGAGTTATGTCTAAAATTATTTTATAACCATTTCTCTAATGGATCAAGTGGTTTGGAATATAATTTTTCTACTGCAGAAAATGTCTTCAGAATGTCTTCTTTGCATATTACATATTTGGTCATTTGTCTTTCCACTGCCAACTTCAGATCTTCTCTAAAATGAACCATGTTTACCTTGACCTGCTGTCTCCTCATAGTCAGAAAGTTTTCTAATTTGTACAATGGACTGGATGGCTGTGTCACCCAAAATTCATGGGCTAAAACTTCAATCCCAAAGAGATGGTGTGAGAAGGTGACTAGGTTATGAGGCCAGAGATCTCAGACATGGGATTAATGTTCTTACAGAAAGAGGCCAGAGATTTAACTAGTCCTCCTTCTGCTGTGGAAAGATACAAGGAGGAGTTAGCAGTCTGCTCTCTAACGGCAGGTCTTCTCCAGACTGGGACCACACGGACACTTGGATCTTAATCTAACCTCCATAACCATGAGATAAGTTCATTGTTTAAACAACATACTCTATGGAAATTTTTTGTAACAGCTTCAACTAACTAAGATAGCTTACAATTAAAATGTGTGTGGATATGTGGATATATACAGACATATACATATTTACATACATGTTTAGAGAGCAAGAATTACTTTAAATAGGCATGACATTTACTCATACATCCCGAGCTTGGTCCTATAAATTAAATAAAACTGCATTCATCATTTATAATTTAAGATATGTAACTTTCATTTATTTGGCTAACATATAACTAATTACCTTGGTGGATATATGCATATTCCCTAACAGAAAATGGATAAGAAAAGTTTTATTAGTTTCAAAATTGCAAAAAATAGGGAACAGAATCTCTGCCTCTTGGTGAGGTATGCCCTTGGAAGATCAACCCAAGGGATCAGAACAAGCTACCATAGTTCTAATGCTTTGGCTTCTCTCCTGAAAATGTCCCAGAAAAAATGTTACTGTTGATTATGTTTTAGAATTTATTGAATGAGTGATAATTATTCATTAATATTATTTGACAACTATTGCTACATATAGTTTTGATTAATTGATAGACACATTGTAGAATGACCTATTAATTAAAGAGTTATTCAGTATTATGCATTTCTTTGATATTTACGCATTTGAAATTTCCCAGGCAATAAATGGTTTCTTTAAAGTGTGTGGGATTTTTAGATAGTTCCTTATTGGACAGTTATCATTTGTCCATTGTAATTCAGTTCACTTTTGCAACAGAAGTGGAAAAAGTTTAAGCTCCTTCTGAAATTCCACTGTAAAATATAGACAAAACATAAAATAAATGTACATATAACATTTCTAAATTCAATCACTGAATGTGTTTATTGTATCATGTTTCTGTATAAAATATCACCTTAAGTTGAAAGGTAACTAGTAAGAAAAAGCAGATGTCCTTCTCTTCAGGGAGTTAATGTCCACTTCATTGAAACAGTATCAACATAAAAAGTTATAACTAAAAATCAATGTGGGATATCTTATGCTTCATATGAATATTACTGGTAAATATTTTTGGTTTTATGGGTATTTGAGATCTCAAGTCAAAAGGTTTTGGCTGAGGCAATGGCTCATGCCTGTAATCCTAGCACTCTGGGAGGCCAAGGAGGGTGGATTGCCTGAGCTCATGAGTTTGAGACCAGCCTGAGCCAGAATGAGACCTTTTCTCAAAACAAAAAAATATAGCCAGGCATTGTGCAGGGTGCCTGCAGTCCCAGCTACTTGGGAGGCTGAGGCGAAAGAATCACTTAAGTCCAGGAGTTTGAGGTTGCTGCGAGCTGTCATGCCAAGGCACTCTACCAAGGGTGACAAAGTGATACTCTGTCTCAAAAAACAAACCAACAGGTGTTTATGCAGTTATGTGTATTTGTTTGAGATTTAATTTCTTCCAATAGAAAAGGCAGTCCTTGTTGGTGGCCCACTCACTATCTATCCTCCCCCTCGAACCATTTCTTCTTAATAACAGGACTCCAATTCTGCTTCAGTACCACCTTCATCTCCTGCCAATAAGGTGCCAGGAGAATGTAGGAAATCTTCTAGAGGCTTCTTCCTAGATGATCAAAAGAAAAAGAGAGAGAGAAAAGGAAAATACATGGAACAAGTAAGCCCTTTGGTTGTATCCATCTCCTAGAGTGGTTGTAGGTATCTTGCGAAAATAATGTCACCAGAGGAAACAATGTTTTTATACTAAGTGCAGTAGGGTAAAGGGAAAGGAAGATGACCTAAAGTGATTGCGATGTTTTGAACAACTGAACATCCTAAAACTAACGAGCCCTTATATTTGGACCAGTGATTAAGAAAGCCAACAATTACACTTCTTGTTCTCACTGATGAACTAGACATTTCCACTACCTGCATTTACTAACATAAACCGTATACAATGATATATGAAGAGTGGAAAGTACAAGCACCAAATCTTAAGTGGGCTCAGGGAAAGTACATTCAAGAAGTTACAAAAATTCTCCAACAAGTAAATGCCTTCTTAAGATCAGTAAAAGCCAGTCAAAATGGATGGCACTTACATATTTTGAAAGACTACCATTTTTAAGGTATTATGTTAGAGATACATGACATATGATTAGCTGGGCATATTATTAGAGCTAAAATAGAGGACAATACAGGTGTTTGGAGAAGGGAGGCCTAAGGTTTATAAACTGACACGACTAACCACCGTAGGCGAAGTTTTTAGAGAGATCCATGGACGAAACATTACAAAATTAACTGAATTGACAGTAGAGGAAGAACATCATAAATGTGATATGTTGAACATTTTCATTCTGGCCTGTGCTTCATTACCAGTCCTGTTTGATGAGCATCAGCATGTTGGTCGAAATCAGAGTTTCAAATGTCAGAAGGATTCATGAATTCCATTGTCCCGTAGGTGATCACTAAGTTTAGGGCTTTCCCTTTTCTTGCAGAGTGACTGTTGATTCTCTGTCATTCTAAACAAATGTTCAGAAAACATAAACACATACAAGCTTCCGTACAGGTTAAAACATCCACTTTGTATTCTGCCATAAATCTCCCTTTCTTTCTAGCTAACATCCTCTCAAGCACTGAAGTAGAGGCAGGAGATAGCAGAGCCATGTATCATCCCTCTGTCTTCTTGAAAATTATAAAATTTGCCATTGTTGTTTCAGGGGTCGAAGCACACACATTAGCCATCAAAGCTCTGGTTTGATGGAGGTTCATATGTATATCACATTTTCAATGGAAATAACTCCACATTCCAGAAACTGCTTGACTAACACACCTAGTTTCCAAAGATGCTGCGGTTTTCTATTTTTGTTTTCTGCAAAAGAGGATGCATTTAGCACTAGTTCAGATGCTGCTTTAAATTGGAAACACTAGGGCTTTTTCCTTAAATAGAGGTGAAGCAAACCTAACTTTATGTAGGACTAAGATAGTTAAGGGAGATGGAGGTGCTGAAGAGGTCGTAAAGAGTGAGGTGAGAAGAAGAAAGATACAGGCTCGAAGAGTCACAAGAATACTTTATAGGAGACACAAATCATACAGGAGCTGATGAGTATAAAGAGACAGGCTAAAATTAGAAAAGACGGCAGATTGGATAGTTCTTGTTTGATGTTCTTACTCTGCTCAAAGTGCAAATCAAGGTGCTCTATCTTGATCAAAAGGAAGGTGGAATGTTGAACTTGGGAAAAATGTAAAAACTTGTTCTGTGTGAAGTAATACATGAAATCAGCAGGACAAAACCCCAAAGGTTACAAAAGATGAATGAAGAGACAGATGAAGTGTGTCAGGCACAACTTGTCACGGGGAAGAAAGAAAACGGTCATTAATCTTCAGTAAATTACAATCTAGAGTAGGGATGGGGGATGATTTGATTCTGTGTATTGACAAGATGGAAGGAATAGGAACGGTGATTTATATTTGGGGAAAAATAAAAATACTTCGTTTACTGCCACATTCTATCATTGATTCTATTTTCATGACTTTTTTTTTCTAATAATGAGGAGACAGTGAGTTGTCTGTTTAATTTTCTGAGAGTTTAATGTGGGAAACAAACAATAGTAACTTTGAGTAGCTCTGACAGGTAGGAATGATAACAAAAGCAAAAAAGTCCTTTATACGTGTGACTTGTTATCACTTGCTACTGCTAATTCCCTTTTATCATATAATTGTGATGCCCAATTTTAGGGCATTGCTAGTTCATTTATTTAGTTCCTCATGAATCACAGCCTTTAATTAGTCCTTTTTTATAAATCACAACTTTGGAACATACAATTTTTAGTGCTTTAGTTTTCCATGAATTCAAAGTGGAAATAGCAACTATGTCTATTTAGTTATCATAAAATCAGCTGTATGTGACAGAGTAAATGGCACTTTTATAAATCTTCAAATTTTAATAAAACTGGCATTTCCAGAGGGGGCTTAATTGATGAAATACTCCAGAGAACTATAAAGGCAAAAATTTATGCTTATAACTCCCAGTTAAAGGAAGTAAGTGATTTTTATAATTCTGAATCTATTTAAGAGAAGAAAATAGTATCCTGAAGGTGTAATTTGATAGCAGTAATTCCTTGAGCTTGTACGGTATTTTATACTTTTTAAAATGCTTTAATCTAAACAATATTTGAACCTCACTAAATTCTCAGAAGGTGGGAAAAGCAGCTCATGTCAACCGAGCTTGGTATTATTTTATCCTGGCACATTGTGACTCACAAAAATGAGGCTCAAATCCATGTATTTGTTTCCTTGCATCCATTTAATAAATAACAATGCCTCTATCTCCTTTCAGTGCCTTCTCTCCTGTGATGATTTCCATGGGATTAATTACAATGTGTTCAGGATATATTATTCTGTCCTAACACATCTGATATTCCTGCTTTACTTTTTAAGAGTTATGAGACTTGAATGGTGATTTGAAAGCTCCAAAAACTGATGAAAACCAAACTGCACTCTACTTTTACCTTACATAATTCTGACTTACCTCTTTCTCATCTCCTTAAAGAGAGATTTATGATGGAATAAAGCAAGAACCATTAATCACAATAGCACAGTTAAGGCACAGACCATTACTCAGATAACTTATCTGGGTCATCACAACTGATTTTTTCTTATCATTAGATATAGTGAGTCTACTTGTAATAACTAATGGAATATTTCTTCTGCACTATAATCTAAGCAGTGTCCCAGTTTTGCACTATTCTTAGCAAATCAGGCTTTCCAAAAGGCATAATGCCAGCATGAATGCAAACATTTTTGCCTGATAAACTGAACTTGCAACATTATTTGTCTTATTCCATCCCTAAAATGTTTAGATACATGACATTTGGCCATTATAATTTTATTTTCTTTGAGTATAAATAACCCTTCAAACTTTGTTTCCAAAATGCATAATTTTATTAAAATGTAAAAACAAAATAAAAGGAGAATACAAACCAAAATAAATTATTATAAATTTTCTTTAACTATAATTAATTCTCTCTGCAGATGCACTGACATTGTGTCTTCTATAAAAGTCACTAAATGAACATCAGTAGGTGGCAACAGGGAAGAAATAGGCTTTAAAATAGAACAGACCTGGGCCTTAAGCTAGAGTCTCTACTTCTGGAACTATTAGGTTATTGAGTAAGAAATGTCTAATTTCCTTAAACAGTAAGTTTGACAGTTGATGATCTCTTACATTTCACTTTGACGTTTCCTGTTTGTGTGTTTTGTTTTGTGAAGACGAATCCTCATTCTTTTTTTTTTTTTTCAGTTTTTGGCCGGGGCCAGGTTTGAATCCGCCACCTCCGGTATGTGGGGCCAGCACCCCACTCCATGAGCCACAGGTTCTGCCAATCCTTATTCTTTCAAATGCACATTTTGACTTGTGATGATCTCTTGTATTTTTTACAGCAATTTTTGTGATGCCATAGATAAATAAAAATTCATGTTATTTTTGAATATGAGTTCCATGATGGAACCAATGCAGTGCAGATAGCTTGAAATATCAATGATGTGTTTGTAAAGGATATGGCTGATGAATTTAAGAAATTCTGTTGTTGTGATTTTAATCTTGAAAATTAGCCATGTAAATGACGTGAGACTAAGGTGGATATAGATGAACTAAATGCTATAGTGGAAACAAATTCATCTCAATGTATGTGTGAGTTATCAGCAAGGTTTCAAATTATTATTCCAGCAATGTTGGATCATTTGAAACCAACTAGCAGGGTAAAGAAGCTGGGTAGATGCATTCCACATGTATTAAACACTCATTAGAAGAGAAGTCATCTAGAAGTTTGTCTTTCCCTTGCTATCGCAACACAAATGTGAACCATTTCTATGTCCTATTATTATGTTTGATGAAAAATGAATTCTTTTTGACAATCTCAAGTGTTTGGCTGAATGATTGGATAAAGATGAAGTGCTGTAGTATAGTCCAAAACCAAGTATTCATCAAAAATATCTAATGGTGTCTGTTGGTGGTGCAGTGCTGGTTTTATTTCATGAAACCTGGTCAGTCGATTATAGCAGATGTCTACTGCAATGAAATGGATGAGAAGATGAGGATGCTTGTGATTAAACAGCTGAGATTAGCCACCAGCAACAGGCTAAGCATCTTGCAAGAGAATATTCAACAACACGTCAAACAAACAATGCTGCTCAAACTATAGATGTTGGACTTTGAAACTGTCATCCCTCATATACACCAGACCTTACACCGACTACCACTTCTTCCAGGTTTTATCCCACTTCTTATAAGAAAAAATGTCCAATTCTCAACAAGGTGTGGAAAATGTCTTTCACTATTTCATTGCCACTCCGTCTCCATACTTCCTTGCTGTGGACATGGACACCTCCTGCTTAGATGGCAAATCTGTGTTGATAGTGCAGGCACACACTTTGGTTAATTGTATTGCTTCATGTTTGAGGTATAATAAACTAAACTTTTGATTCAAAATTGGACATTTCATATTTAAAGACCTAATATGTGTCTAAAGTCAGTAAATACTGGCCATCTCAAATAAAAAAAAGGAAAGAGCAAAAGTAGTAATATGTATATCTACTGAGTTATTATATGCATTAAATATATTGATTATGTACAAAATGCCTTCATAATATTTGCAGAATGAAAATTTTAGTGTAGCTTTCAAAATGACAATTTAAAAAGGTATGTGTAATTAATTCATCATTGTATTAGGTTTTTGTGCCTATTGGTTTGAAACACAGCTCATGTATTCTCTCACATTTTCTTATACCTTCTGAGTTGGGATATGGCTAAGCCATGTTTTTGATTCCAGGTCTCTCTCACAGTTGAAATCAAGGCAGTGGCTGGGCTATGGTTTCATCTGGAGGCTTGACCAAGAAGGGATTTTCTTATGAGTTCCTCAGGTTGTAGATAGACTTTAAAACCCTGTGACTATAGAATTCATGGCAGCTAAATTCTTAAAATACAGCTGTAGAATGCATTCCACCTACATCCAGGTTCTTACTAAAGCATCACAAGAATGGAGAAGCAAGAATCCAATGTACTTAATTCTGATATGAGGACAATTGGTGACCTACTACATGGTGGGGAGTGGGATAAAGGGGTAATGGAGCATGAAAAGTAGGGAGGGTTTTGGGGGGTCAAGATGCATGAAACCTCTTGAGGGTGGGACACAATCATAAGAGGGAATTTAGCAAAAAAAAAAAAGTGTAGAAAAAAATTCTGGGCATTGATTTAGCAATCTTAGATAACAGACCTACTTACAAGTCTGATAAATGATGGAATGTGGCTTTGAAAACCATAAAGTTGTGTGCAAAAGCTGACAGATGTGCTTAAAACTGTTTCTTGCTTTTGTGAAGAAAACATACTCTATTCTCAAAGCCCAGTAAGGACAGATTGAGCTGTAGACAGCTGCTTCACAGCTTTTGCACAGAATCTGCAACAGAGTGTGGTCTGACTGTCTCAACAGTCTAAAGAGGGCCTGAGCAAATGGTCAGGGTGTCTCACTGAGCTTACACGGGGCCTGTGTCCATGAGACACTGCAGCTGCTCATGTGAGGGCTACTGGTGGCTACAAGGAGTGCTGCTGTCAGACCAGTTGGAAGCCCACCCACAGCTCTCTGAACTGCAGCAGGAAAGTCATCATTGTAGACTGAATATTTATGCCACTGCCAAATTTATAACTGCCAACATAATAGAATTTGGAGGTGAAGCTTTGGGGAAGTTATTAGGCCATAAAGGTGGGGCCCTTATGAGTGGTATTAGTGCCCTTGTAAGAAAAAAAATCAAGAGCTAGGTGGTCCCTTCCACCATGTGAGGACACAGTGAGCAGTCATCCATCTGCAACCAAGGAGGGGGATCTTGCCAGACATGGGATTTACTGGCACCTTGATCTTGGACTTCTCAGCCTCCAGGACCATGAGAAACAAATGTATATTGCTCAAAAAATAAAAAAAATAAAAATGAATAAAATATAAAATAAAATACAGTAGTAGAGAGAGAAAGCTTCTATTACTTCAATTCTCCAAACTATAGGCAATGATTAGATTGTTTTCTAAAGTGATAACCTGAGTATGTCAAGCCCACCCAGGGCAATCTTCCTTATGATTAATTAAGGTCAACTGATTGGAGACTTTAATTATATCTGCAAATATCTTTAATTTTTCCATATTCCTAATTTATGTCTGTATTCATGAAGAGGAAATTTTACAGATGCAATTACTGGAATTAAGTTTAGGATGGGTCTATCACAATCCCTTTTAGTATAAAATGTATATACTATAAGTAGAAGAGGCAAAGGCCAGACAAGGAAAAGCACAAATGGAACAAAATTAAGGAGCAAATTGAAGTTTTTGAACCCTTTTACCCCCTGTAAGCTTTAATCCTGTCCTTTTTCTTATCACATGTCACTAAAGGTGGGCAAATACTCGGATCTGTAACTGGAAATATAGTATAGGGTAAAAACTTAAAATATCCTCTTAAATCCTTTTTGATATATAGACTTTTAGGGTTTATGGAAACTAGTATGCTATTTCTGGCATGTGATTTTAAAACATATATACAGTAGCCTGAGTAAAACACTTGGAAGAAAAGAAAATCTCCCCCAAATTTAAATTTGAACACAGTGTTTGAGGGCATCTAAAACATTTATCTTTCTCCCGTTTGTACTGGATGAAAAATTAAGGCTTTTACAGATTCTTCTGAAGACTAGACCACAGGCAAAATTGTGGCATTAGTTAGATTTCTCCTAGTGTGTAATAACAATTTGACTGCACTTCATATTTTCCTGACAAATTGACTTCTGTTCAATGTGGAATATTTGTAACGCATTAAAATAGTTATAAGTAGAATTAAAATCCAACACATTCTAATCATCAATTGGCAAAACCTCCATTTTGCTATGTGTATTTCAAGTTATTTTTATGTATATACTTGTGTTGAGCTTTTTTACTTGTTCTACATATATAGTCATATTAAATGTACAATTGAATTTTATAAAAGCATTTTGTTTGCCTTGACAACATAAACATTTAATGGTACCAACGAAAGCATTTATTAAATCTTAATTATATTTAAATGTGCTTGTAGGAGCTAGGTAGAGAAAAATTAGCTAGTTATCAAAAGTGAGATTTCTAGAAGCACTAATATGTGTTTACAAACATATAGGACATTTATCATAGATGAATGCTTGTAGCCACCATTCTCTCTTATGTTAGAAATATTAGATAGTATAATTGATTTTCTCCAATGGATAACTAAGTAACATATTTTTATCTATGCCAAATTTTATCTAATGTTTTTTAAATTTAAGATTATTACTTAGCCCAAGGTAAATGTGAATATCTTTGTGAACAAATGTAAATGAATGGATCTGTTGTGCTTCACAAATATTTCCAAAGACATGCCCCAGATGCATATTTGTTCATACTCAATTGATCAAACTATCTTTCAAATGGTACCCTAAAATATTTAGTACTTTTGTATAAATAATGATTATCTATACCTTTCTTTCCTATTTTATTCTTTTCTCACTAGCAAGCTCCTGCCAAGTTCTGCATGCTTCAGTTACTCAGAGCTTCCACCCAGCACTTATTTCTTAGAGTATGTTAACTGACTTTGTCATAGGTGGCATGATCAGACCGCATAGTTAATTTCTTATATTACTGTAATCTTCTTAATTTTTTAAGTATACAGATCTTCCTGTGAGGATGGTAAAAATAAAGATAATATCAAAATAGTTTTCCTATAATATGTCTAAAAATTGGATTAGGACTTAATCAACTATATTTTGATTACACAGTAGATACAAATAAATAATACACTTCATTCACCTTGACTATGTATGTATATTTTTTGCTTTATTTGGCATGCTTTTTTGCTTTTAGAATTCTCTGATCTTGACTTATCTTTCTAGATTGTTAAACTATTTTTTTATGTGTGTCTGAGACTTGTATTTGTTTTCAATTATTTCCTTAATTACTTGACATTTATACAACACAATATATTTTATGAGTTCAAATGTTGACACCTTAAACAGTATTTTAAAAATGGAGATATATATATTTCTTCAGGGAATGATTCAAAGCCTTAAATGCCTTATATGTAGATATTCTGGTATATAATTTCTCCATGATTTGATTCTCAATGAGATTACCATATAGTGTAGAATAGTTTGGTTGGCTGACATAAACAAACGATAACACAATATACCATAATGGAGAACTGAAAAATGTGCAGCATGACCACAGAGGAAGAAAAGCCCAGTAATGAATGCTCTTCTAAAAGCAATTACTTTTGCTGAAACTTCATTGCATCATTTTAAGATTCCACTAGGAAACCTAAGATTCTGAACAATGAAAAGACTTTCCTTTTAGTCCACCAAAGAGACCAGAAGAGCTTATAGTAAGAGGTTTGAGGTTTATGAAATATTTGGCTTGCTAGTATATTTTGGAAATATAATTGTGTTAAGGAAAACATTAAAGAAGTAGCTTCTTAAGGTAGTAGACATTACAAAGTAGAGACAAGACTTTAATTTGATAAAGTTTAGTTCTATTTCACATATGAGAATTATGGAGAAACATGGTTTTCAATGCAGACATCTCCTTGGTTGTTCCATCTCACTTATTTCAGAAAATATATTTCTGATGCCTTCACTAATGAGCAAAATCTCTCATCAATACACATAGTCTCTAATTTTTTTTAAAAGCTATGCCAGGATTATTGTTGGGTTTTTGCTTTGGGGGTTATTTTTCTGTTTTGTGACTCTCAGTGTACACTTATTATTTAAAGACTTTCAGTGTGGAAAGGGGAGGCTGTGTTCACTGACCCTGACTGATTAAAAGGAAGACTCTGAGATTCTTGTAGAGAGAATGAATATGGAGCTCCATCTTCTGTGTATGAAATGTTAAAATATACATTTGAATTTGGAGGGTTAAATTGAGTTGTTTGTGTGGCTGAGTGGCTAGATTTAAGTTAAATACCTAGGGAGTTCATGGAGCACTGAACAGAATCTCAGAGGGCCGGGCTTGTGTAACTCCCCAACCCCCAACCCTTCTCCTTACCAGGTATTGAATTAGGCATCACAACTACTAAACATTCCCAGTCAGATCGGAGGAGGTGGGAATATCATGAACACCTAGGGTGTGATTCAGTAATTTGGTGATAAGAAAAGGGAAATAATAGGAAAATTATAATAAATCTTTGTGATATTGAAAGTCACAATGTTTTATGCAGTGCTTTGGTCAGGAATGAACTACACACTGCCTTACTTAAATTAGAAGCCCAAACAACCCTTATACCAAGAAACAAAATCAGAAAAATCTTTCTTTATTTCTTGCTGAATCATACATATGTGGTAACTGCCACCCCAAACCAGAGGAAGCCAGCTCAGGGATCTCTATATAATTTGCCTTTCATTTTAGGACTGGAGAGAAAAATTCAAGAAGAAACTTAGAGAAGAGATACTATGAGAATTTGAAGCCAACCTGGGATCTGAACACACTGGAGCAGGGAACACTCAATATAATTAAAGACGAAAAAGGAAACGGCATTATTATGGATGCTGCCGTGATGTTGCTCATGGGTCTGTTCAAGATTGAAAGGACATGAATGCTTTGGAAGAATAGACCTGGGAACCTTATTTTCAAGTCGTCTTCTTTTTGTTCTCAATACAAACTTAATAATACATGAAACAGGAAATAAATATGTCATGAAAAGGCTACAATTGAAAATGAAACTGGATGAGATAAAGTAAGATTGTATAAACACTAGAAATCTGATAGAAAATTTAACAATGTGTATTATACAGATAAGAACAGAAATGACAATGAATAAAATGTAACCAGTAAGGAGAAAAATAATCTCCAGAATGCTCTTCCGGAATACATAAGAAGATGATTAAGAAGAGATTTAAAAAATATCAGATTTAAGATAACAGAGAAGATGGAGCTATAAACTTCTAACAACAGAAATACTTTAAGTTCTAACCAAAAGATTAGTACCTGAAAAATAAATAAAAAGTAATGAAAAAAAAAACAAAACATACAGTCAGAAATATTAACAAATAAGGTGAGAGATGAAGGCATAAAGATATATGTATATATATATATATATATATTTTTGTCTTTGAGATTAAAACAAAAGGAAGAAGAGGAAAAAATAAAACAACAACAAAAAAATTCTGGAGATCCAAACTTCTCCACCGTAATAAGAAAAAAATCATGCCATATCATTTACTATGTATTGAGGAAAATGTCATTGATCTAGTAATCTTATTTCTTAATAAGTTGGTCATTTTTAAAAACAACAGAGAAATTATCATATATTGAATATCTTACAATTATAACCAAATTTTTATGTTCCCTGAAAAATTATTCAAATGCATTTTCAAATTATGTGACATAAACATGCAAAATATTAACAATTCAAGGTAGAGAGATTATAGCAGTATTTTTCCAAATTTTTTATCTCACAGCATACTTGAACCTATAGTTAAACTTCCACGGCACACTTAAATTAGGATGATTAAAAGAAAAAAGAGTAAAAAAAAAATATACTGTGCTTTGAACATTTTTCACAAATAATTTAATTAATGACTTTAAAAATTTTAGTGGCACATCTGTTGAAAATCACTGCTTTATAGGTTTGTAACAGTAGGTAGAAAACAAGTATAAAGTTAAGTCTTTAAAAATTAAATGTGGTTTATATCTTAATGCAAGCTTAAAATATAAACCCAAAGAAATACATATAATTTGTATTTTAATAGTTCCCTGACTGTTGATAACAATAACCTTTCATACCTCATTTGCACCCCCAATGAAATCCTTCTTTATGACTTATGTTATACCTTTTCATTTCTCTAGGAAATTAAAAATAAATTTTCTGTGTTGCCATGTGATTGTGATAACAACTATGGTATCAAGTAAGGCAACTATTTACTATTGAGATACACACCAAGGTTTAATTGACTTGGAATTGCTTAATGCAATTAAAATTTAACATTAATAAGTGTAGAGAAGGTTGCAAAACCTACATTGCTAAACTTTGTCAAAGATTTAATGAAAATAAGTGGCTGGATTAAGGGCAGTGTTGTCATCCGTAGAGTTGAGATCACTACTTTGAGATGGTTTAATTACTCCATTTATCTGTTTTATCCTCCACAGTGCATTAATGCATGCTATGTAGTTAACTAGGGTCTCTACCAGGTGACCTGCTTGTTGTGATTTATTCATTAACTGCAGCAAAACACTTGTAATTGTATTATATTCATTATCTTTTGACTTCAGTATTATATGCATAACTAACTTAGATCATTTTTTGCATAATTAACTAAATGAATTAAGATTTCAGTTTGAATTGACCAGGTATCAGATAAAGTCATGTAAAAAGAATATCTGTGTTGTCAGAAAAGCCATAATAATTGCAGGACTTACAACCCTGGGCCAATCATTTAACCTTTATGAGACTAATTGTCTTTCCACATGTAAAATAGGTTTATGGAGATAGTTCTGTTTCCGGGATGCTTTTTCTGTATAATATTAGAATGCACATGAACTTGTTTTATTAGCTTGATAAGCTAAAATTGTTATTACATTGATATAGAATTTCTTGCTATGCTATTGTAAATTTTAAAAATAAGATAATAAATCAAAGACTAGTTCTCTGGTTATTGAAAAATTAGATGATAAAATTCTCTTGCTAATCATTTGACACAGAAGAAATTGAGTATTAGGCTAACTATGTTGATATTCTTAACGACTAGGTTCATAATGTGTAAAGCATGTGTATGAGAAAAGTCAACACAATCAAGATAGTGATCTTTTGTAGACCTAGTTCTAGAATAAAAACTTCACAGTATTTAGAATAAAAATTTAATATATAAGTGGCTAAACAAATACCTATATATATATTTAGATGGATATAAAATAGCTAGAAAACCAATCAAAACCAAGTGGGATTGGGGGGATTGGGGGTAGGAAAAGGCTGATTTAATCTACCAATAATAGTTTTCCAACATTCAGTACACAACAAAATGTTCTGGATTTTAAAAAGTTACCTCCATAAATCTTCCTTTGAAAATCATACTATTGAATTACATTTCCTTAGAAATGATTCTCCTGAATTTATTGACTAATACCTAAGGAAAATACCAGCAGTATTGTGTAATGTGGGGGAAAAAGATGATTAAGAATTAAGAAGATTCTAGTTGCATAGTTGCATACAAGAAATGTCTCACCTGTAAAACCTCTTTCAAAACTTCTTAAGTAAAAGAGTTAATGAACATTTAATTCAACTGGAAAATAAATCTCAATCTGATAAAAAGATATGTGTATGAACAGCCCTATTTTACCCTTATCCAATGTGAAAAATAGTTTCTGCCACTAGATTTCTAATAGCTGACCATTTTTGTCACCCCTACATTCAGAGTTCTAACCCCTGCAGCTACCGTAATGAAGTCTATCAGACACAATAACTGCGGCTGACATTCTCCAATGGAAATATACAAAATAGTTTTTTAATGAGCCAAAATGTGGAATAGAGGATTTCTGAAAGAGATTTTAATCTCTTTGAATTGAAGTTTGAGTTTTTTCTTGACAGACATTAACTGAAACAATCTTGTTTAGTATGAAATTATCTCCCAGGTGAACACATTGGAGTTTAGATACTTCTGTATTGTTTCCTTTATGAGGATAATGTTGCCATTGGCTTCTACAATTCTCAGCTCACTTTTTTGTGCAAAAAGTCCTTCCTCAGAGCACCACGCATAGGAAAGTGTTCAAAGGCTGTTCCCCCTTACAGGGATGGCATCTACACTGGATGAGACTCTGACCCAAAGAGCTGTTTCCATTGGTTGAACAGTGATGTGGCTTTAATAGAAACTATTACATTAGGGCAAAAGTAGCAAAATAACCTGAAATGACCTGTTTCTAAATACTTTAGACTATGAAATATGACAAAGACGAATCATCTCTGATCTTTGCACCATGTAAAACATGATAAATTGAAAATGTTGGGCATAATCACTAATTAATAAATTTCAAAATGACTATAAAGTTCCTACTATGTTTTGTGCACCATACTGGATGTATAGACTACTTCTGTGAATCACACAGACACACAGACATCCCTGGAGGGTGACTAACTTTCTAACAGTGGGTGGAGCTCTTGGTTTCTTAGCTTCATAGCCCAATCGTGTGTTCAGTAATTACTCAGATGAAGAGAAATTGTCCTGCTTTGCCTTATCTTTGACTGTTCCAGTCTCTGATTCTTGACACATTTATGACTGTGATAATTTTTCCTACTTTGGGTCCTTTCTCAGTTTGTTCCTGGACTGTCAATTTCCTTTACTACAGAAAAGCCCTAACACACTACTGTTACTAGTCATCATTGCTTCCTGATAGTAGTAAAAGACATGATAATACCATAGTGAAAAATCAATTTTCTAGACAGTCTTAAAAATTTTACATTACTTTTAGAGCTGAGCTAAGTAGAACAAGTGAAAAAAATCGCCTTTGGATGGCTTGTGTTACACAACACATACATGACCATCAGGATAACTAATAACTAGATGCAAGCACACAAAGCTTATATGCATATTTTTTGTTACTAAAAGTATAATCCCAGGAAAGGAAAAATAATTTATCCAACATAATTAGCTTTACCATACAAATAAATGAAATTTGGGAGCAAGTAAGTCAAACATATTATCCCTTTTTCTAATACTTTTTATCTTGAGATATTTCTGATGACAGGAGGCAGTCTAAAAGCTCCCAATGGAAGGCAGCTCCCATTTATATGTTGGGATCATTTGGGGGCACATCTTGCATTTCTGGATAAAGTGTGAGGTACAATTTTCTTTAGGAATTATTAAATAGTTCAATTTGGAAGCATTCGTATTGTAGTCTAAAATAGATTTTCCTTCCTTTCCTTCCTTCCTTCCTTCCTTCCTTCTTTCTTTTTTTTTTTCTTTTTTTCTTTTTTTTTTTTTTTTTGACAGAATCTAACTTTCTTGCTCTCAGTAGAGTGCCATGGTGTCATAGCTTACTACTTCAAACTCTTAGGCTCAAGTGATTCTCTTGCCTCAGCCTCCCAAGTAGCTGGGACACAGGCACCTGCCACAAAGCCTGGCTATTTTTAGAGACAGGGTCTTGCTCTTGCTCTGTTTTGTCTCAAACTTGTGAGCTCAGGCAATTCCACCCGCCTCGGCCTCCCAGAGTTTTAGGATTACAGATGTGGGCCACCAAGCCCAATCTACCCTTTCATATTTTTACCAGCTATAAAAACACCAATGAAGAATATTAAGATTGTGAATGTTTTCTCATATGTGGTCAGGAAAGAGTAAGGATGATAAAGAATACAAGTGAAAATAAAAATTACCACTTTCCTTTATGGACATGGGAAAAACGCGGTCTAGGATTATGAAAGGCTTCAGGAAATAATGTATTGGTCAGAAACATCTGAGCTCCGAGGCTGCTTGTCATTCTTGGTAAAAATATAAAAACAGAATTTGGTCACAAAATCAAAATAATGAACATTGGTAAAAATTGCCTTACACAGGAATTTCAGATTTTTAATATAAATTAATCCTAAATTAAGATGAAAAACTGTAAGTATAATTGCTTGTAACAAAGTAAATTAATCCTAAGTTAAGATGAAAAACTGTAAGTATAATTGCTTGTGGCAAAAGAGTCATTAAGGAATTTTTGTTTTTATTTTTCCAGGTCTAGAAGATTCTCAATTTTGTTGGCAGATTCACCTGTGGCAAACCTAAATTACTGGAAACCCCTTGCTGCTCCTCCCATTGGAAGGTGCTATTTCCTCTCCTGAATTGTGGCTTGCCCTTAGATTTGTTGAATAAGCACATGTGGAGGAATTTATACACTCTAATTTTAGACATTGTGTCTTGAGAGAACTACAAGTTAAGTGTTCACTGCATGAAACACTTGTTCTTCAACATACATCCCACAAGTTGCCACATGGAGAGACTCACATTCAGGATAACAGAGACATCCTCCCGTTAGGGAGGATACTTTGGACTTTCCAGCCATCTGTGCATCCCTGTCAACACTAAATGAAGGTATAAACCCCCCTGAGCTTCCCATGGAATCATAAAACACCCTGAACTAAGTTTGCTCCGGGCAAATAAGCTGGGGAGGGGTGTGTTACATAACAATTAATAACTGAGCGAAAAATTAGCACTGGGGTGTAGGATGCTACTATAGTGAAAATAAAGAAAAAACATACATTAACAAAACCTAGACAAATCACTGGATTTGGATCTGAGTTCCAGTAGAAGCTCATGAAGGGCAACGAGGAGACTGGAAAGGGAGATAAGGGACTATGTGCATAGAAATGGCACGTATTGTACAACACTGATGTCACCATCAGGATAACTAATAACTAGATGTAAGCACACAAAGCTTCTATTCATATTTTTTGTGACTAAAATTATAATCCCAAGAAAAGAAAAACAGTTTAGCCAACAGAATTAGCTTTACTGTATTTAATAAATGAAATTTTGGAGCAAGTCAAACATATCATTCCTTTTTCTAATAATTTTGATCTTGAGATATTTCTGATGAAAGGAGGCAGCCTAAAGCACTAGCTCACATTTATATGTTGGGGAAAAAATGATCGAAAAAAATACCAAATAAACATTTGTTTTAAGTATATTTCTGGACAGAAATTTGAAAGTTTCTATTTGGTTTATGTTCGCTGCCTATAATAAGGCGTGTGCATAGAAAAGGGAGCTAAAGACAGACTCTCCCGTTTTCAGGAGGAAGCCACTGTAACTCTCTCCAACTCAGCACTTTGTGAGATTGAATAATAAAACCATTACTTGTTACCAGGCTTTTTACATGGAAAAAGATACTCAATGTAATACTTAGCCTCAGGGAAGAGATAAAATCTAGGTTGATACCAGTAAAAAAATAAAAATATTTAAGATCAAGATGTAAGATTAAGGTCATACATCGGGCAGATTCTTTATAACAAAGTCAGAAATAATAATGGTGGTAAATCTTGGAACGTCTGTGCTATACTAATGAGCTTCTAAGTTTTGAAGGATATGTGTTTCATAGAGTCATCTGGAGAGACAACTTCCATAAATCATGATAGCATGGTTCCATAGCTACTAACAATTCTCAAGCTCATGTAAGAAAGGCCTGCCTCACAGTATAGGAAAGAGGTTCCAGGGCGTACCATTATAAATATTTTGGAAGAGATGAAAATATGGGCATTAAAAGATCCACAAATCTATATTCAAAACTTGGAATACCTCTTTGAAATCCTCCATGTCTGGAGGAAGCACTTGCACCCACGGGAAAGAACTCACATGGAGAATTTCTGGGGAGACTGGCCCCACAGTCAGAGCTGAGTTTCTGCCTGGCAGCCTGCACTTCACTGCCAGGAGTACAAACAATGCCAGCCCGAGCCCAACAGCAAGCAAAGAAGAAGCGCTATCAGATCAAATCAAAGAATCATAAAAAAATAATTAGCAACCAGAATAGCCGTTGGTAGGTGAATAGATAAATGAACTGTGGTATATTTCGACGAGGAAATATTATTCAGTGCCCGGATGAAATGAGCTGTCAAGTCATGAAAAGTTATGGAGGTAATAGAAACGCAGTTTCTTAAGTGAAAGAAGCCAGTCTAAAAGGCTACATAATGTATAATTTCAACTACCCGGTACCGCATTCTGAAAAAGATGTCAGTAAAACTATGGAGACAGTGAAATGACAAGTGGGTTTCAGACGTTAGGAGGGAGAGAAGGTGCAATGAACAGGCGAGGCACAGAGGCCTTTTAGGGCAGTGAATCTGTGCCCTGCATGACACAACCATGTCAGTTTTTTACCCAAGTCTATGGAATGTATGACACCAAGAGTGAATCTTAATGTGAACTGCTGACTATGGGCCATAATCAAAATGTGTTAAAAAAGGTGAAACTCCTGTGGGAGACACTGATCATGGGGGAGGTTGTGCAAATTCACAGCAGGGGTCAGTGGGAACTCGGTGCATTTTCTGCTCAATTTTGTTGTGAACCTAAATTGCTCCAAAAGTAAGGTGTGAAAAACATTACTGTGATTGTTTTTAATCTCGAAGTTTGAAATGATTTGTTCCAAAGTAGCAGATAATTGAAATAAGGACCAGGATAACTTACATAAAAATACAATAAAATAATTCACACTCTAATTCCCTCCCTAAATATACTACATTTCTTCTTCCTCACTAGGACCCTCACTATTTCTGATAATTTTGACTAACGAAAGTCATTAAATTAATATAACCTTATGAGGTGTGTGTGTGTGCGAGTGTGCACGCAGTATGTGTTCTCTCCTTACTGATTTATTGTCTGCATTAGGGGGTGTAACATGGGCTCAAATCAACGCGTCCGAGTCCATTAGAATAAATTACATGCGATGCTTCAGGGATAATTTTATTATAATCTATTATGTATTTTTCCTTATTACAATGACTTTTCGAGGAGAAAAATATATACATTTTCAATTAATGAATAGTGCCAAATTTCCTCCCAAATGCTTGCATCTATTAATACTCCCAATGGAAGCTGATGAGTGTTCTGTTGCTGCATAGCTTAACCAACCACTGATATTATCAGATTCATGGTATTTGCCCATCTGGTATCAAAAAAAATGTATCTTGCCCTATGTTTCCTTGATAGACATTTATTTTAATTTTAATGTAGATGGAATATAGACATTCACTTTCCATTTGTGGGGTATATATCATAAAATAAAAACAAATATATCGAAATAATAAGTTCCAAATTTAATTGATGGTTTATCTGTGATGGGAGTTGAGAGGTGTGACTGACTCTAAAGAGATGGTGCTTAGAACACACATACATGCAATGTTCTTTTTTTTTTTTAAGTTTATTGCCTAAGCTTGTGTTAGTGCAACATGTTGCATTAATTTCATACTTTTGAATAATGTGAATTATTTTAAACTCCTTTTTATAAAAATAATAGATATCTCTCATCATGGCAACTACCAGAGCCAATTATTTCTTTCCCAGTCTCTCTTGCTGCCGTAGATGGTCACATAGAGATGTGACAGGACAGGTGTAAGAATTCTGCTGGGCATATATAACACATTTTCTTCATCTGTTCATTCATTGAGGGACACACAGATTGCCTCTTTATCTTGGCTACTGTGAATACTGCGACGAACATGGAAGTGTTGCTATCTCTGATATACCAATTTCAATTTCTCATACCCAGAAGTTACGAGTAACGTTCATGCTATTCTCCAAAATTACTGTATTATTTTACACTACCACCAACAGTGTATATATACAAATAATGGGATACTATGCAGCTTTAAAAAAAGACAGGTTACAACACGGATGAAACTGGAGGGCATTATTTTAGTTGAAATAAGCCAGAACAGAATGATAAATACTGCATAATATCATTCATGTGGGGTATCTACAACAGTTTATCTCATAGAAACAGAAAACATAAGGTTGTTACCAGAAGCTGGGGATTGCAGGGAAAGATGTTGTAAGGTTTTGACCAAAGGGTACAAAGTCTTAGAATAGAGGGATAAGTTTTAGTGATGTATTGCACTGCATCACAACCACAGTTAATAATAATGGATTGTGTATTTCAAAATTGCTAAAAGGTTTTAACACTTTGACTACAAAAATGAGTAAGTTGGTGATGTGATGAATATTTAGTTTATTTGACTAAATATTTTGATAATGTATAAATAGATCTAAACATCATGTTGTACTCCATATATATATGTGTGTGTGTGTATGGCAATTACTTGCAAATTCAAAATAAGCAAATAAATTCAAAGGAATTAAAGAGTCCATTACAACAAAAGTTTTCTTATTAAAAAAATCAGCTATTTTTATTGACATCCAAGTGACCCAGTCATGACCTGAATAAGCTATGATTTATGCTGCAGAACTTCTGCAACATTTTTCCAGCACACCAAGCATTGGCAGAGCTATCCGCTGATCAAAAATGCTCTGGTAGAAGATGGCATGTAGACTCTCTCACTCTAGTTAGAGGCTTGACTACTTGGACAATATCTATCTTCCTTCCATGCAAAGACAGTTCTCCTTCCAGTGGACTTACACTTCTCCTGATCTTCCTAGATTTAAACTCTTTATTCTACTTAATAATTGAAAATTTTAAAAGAACTACAGCCATTTCTATGTTATTGACTATGACATTACTTTTCACTTGACTATTTACATTTTAATGGGTTTGAGCATATAAATTTTTTTCTGCCAGACAAGCTCAGGGAAACACTATCACTCTTCAATCAGAGGATGATAATAGTTTTGAAGATGGGACAGTGTCTGGTCTGACAGGTGACATGCAGGCTCAGTTGTGGGTGTTCCCTAAAAGGCATCATCCCCTTGATTACTATTAATTGCTGAGCTTGTGGTCCATGTATGAGTTCCTAAGTCTATTTACTTCATGGCCTTACACCTACTATGTAGACCTTATATTCCATGCAATAAACATGATCATTATCCACCATGATCCTGATGGTCCTTACCTATTGAGTAACTCAGGTTATGTTTCCTTAGGTGTCTTATCTTTCTTAATTTCAAAAATTTTCTTTTCCAGACTTGGGCAGGAATTTCTCTTTTTTATATCCAATATTCGAGAATTAGCTCTGACATTTCCCAATACACGTCCCAGCTGGATAAAATCGATTTCGTTGTTCACCTAGTGCTATATAGTAAGATATTTTGGGGCATTCATAGTTTACCCACTTCCACATCTCAGTTATTTAATTAACACCATTTATTTGGTTACAGTTATATGGTTCAGTATAAAATGCTGGAACCATCTCAGCTATATCTTAATAGGAGGAACAGGAAAATGAACATGACATAAGAATGTTTCCACTAAAACCTTCATCTTTTTAAGAATGAATAGCAGCCATAGAAGAAGATCGCTTGACCCAAATTCCATGTTTCAAATAAATCAGGACCACATCTTGGCCAGGCATGGTGGCTCACACCTGTAATTCTTCACTCTAGGAGGCTGAGGCAGGTGGATTGCCTGAGCTCAGGGGTTTGAGATCAGCTGGTGGGACCTCAGTTACTGTGTATATTGCCAGCGTACATGTCAAATATATTAACAGTACAGTATAAATGTCTAAACACAACAATAATATAAGTGAGGTGAATGATATGTTTACCAGTTTGATGTGAATATTTTAGATCGTATATTGAGTCAGCACATTGTACTCCATAATTGCAATAAGGTACACAGTTATGATCTAATTAAAAAAAAAAAAAAAAAAAAAGAGTGAGATCCTGTCTCTAAAAGTAACTGGGCATTGTGGCAGGGGTCTATAGGCCCAGCTATGTGGGAGGCTGTGGCAAGACAATCGCTTAAACCCAAGAGTTTGAGATTGCTGTGAGATATGACACTATGGCACTTTACTAAAGGTGATAAAGTGAGACTCTGTCTCAAAATCAATCAATAAATAAATAAATAAATAACCACATCTAAATGGCAGGACTTATTTTTTGTCACTCAAAATGGAAGAATGATGCAATCATATTTTGGGCACCCAATCAAAAATGTCAAGTACAAATATGGAGATATTTGTGTTCTTACTGCTCTTTACTATTATAAATTATAAATAGCAACTCTGAAAGTGCCATTTCCAGCACTTTTGAGTGTGGCGTATACCAGAGTTCTCTCAGCTTATGCTTTTCAAAGGAGCCCTCTGGATGCCAGGGTCACCAAATTGGAATGGAATATGTATATTTAATAACTCTGTATATAGGATGATGAATGAGTGTACTCGATAAAATAAATTAAAATGGATGGAAAAAACTGATGATATTAGCCAAACTTTTTTATATTAATCTCATTATCTTGTTTGTCTCAAATATCAATAGAATTCAGGATAATAGGAGATAATTACTGATGCAGTGGTTGGGAAACACATTAAAGAATTCTGTATGTAAAAATTCATACAATTTAGTTTCTAAATAGGTTCAGAATCCTACAGCAGAAACAATTAACTTAAAATTCAAGATGTTAATGATTTGCAAGATAATATTAATTTTATTTTACCCATTGTATGTGTTATTTCCAAAAATATTTAAGTGCTTTTTTGAAAAGAGTGATAGAATAAATTGTATACTGTGGCCTCAGATAATTTTCCAACTTAACTTACCCTCATTGAGTTTTTTAAGTCATTGAGCAAAATGGTTGTCTTTTTAATCATTGCAAAGTCATAACTAAAGGCAAGTGATCAAAATTATATCAGCATTTTCAAGCATGTTTTATTCATTTTGATCAAAATGTTTATTGCCTAACATATTAGGTCTGTTTGTTATTTGTAAGATAAGAAAATGGTCTAATTTGGATTTAATTACATAATGCTTTCATATATTACCGTATTTCTTGTCTGGCTATGAGTAGGACATTTATATGCACATCTCCAAAATTATAATACAACCAATGCAAAAATTAGATAATGAAAATAAAAAGATGCTAGTAACTACAGATTTGCACAAATGATTTAAGATTTAATGATTCATAATGACTTAGCAAATTCATGAGCAGTAATTTAATCAAAAAGTTATTGCTGACATAATTGTGTGCTCAATTAACTTTCATAATATGAAGAAAATCTGTTTGCTTTGTATATTCCTGATTTGTTATCTTAACCAATGCACGATTGTGACAGAACTTTTCTGCAATAAGAGAAAAAAAAGGTCTCTCTAGCAATGAATTCACAATACATTCAATTAGTTTTATATATTGTAAAACAACAAAGATATAGTTTTCAAAACATTAGCGTAATTACTTTTGTCTATCAAAGTTAGGTATTGGGGATATTGCTCACAGTTTTGAAAAATTAGAAGCTTTAAATGTTAAGTTAATAATTCCTTATCTCTAATATATACATTGTCCCTGTAAAGGATGGCTGAATGAATTTGTCCTTCTTTTGCACACTTCCCAGTGGAAATGTGTAGTTAGCTGCTTCTTCAGCCTTGGTTTTGAGGATATAAATAGAAGAGTGCACTTATCTCCTTAGTTTGACATTCAGTTCTTAAGAGATCATGCCAAGTAACTCCAGGTTCCTGTTATCATATTTCTTTTTTTCTTTTTTTTTTTTTTATTAAATCATAGCTGCGTACATTGATATGATCATGGGGCATCATACACTAGCTTCATAGACCATTTGACACATTTTCATCCCAATAGTCAACATAGCCTTCCTGGCATTTTCCTAGTTACCGTGGCAT